>VMDO01032062.1:0-19441 GCA_007922755.1 Pedetes capensis
CAAATAGTGATTTAATAAAGGCAATTGCTCAAACATAGACAACATTAATAGTAGCTAACTATTTAGTTCTTGGTGTTAGCTTAGTACTTGGTATTCATCAGGCTCTTCATCTTATTTGTGTAGCTGAAACATAGTACTGAGGCTAGTGTCATTACTTTAGCCCCATTACACCGATGACAACAGACTCAGAAAAGTGCCTATCACTGATGTTAGAGCAGAGATTCAAACTTAAATCTCCCTATGCCAAAGCTTAGTTCTTAACCTCTATGCTTTAACATTACCCACAACTAAAACTGACACAAGTTTCTACTTAAATTTCATCCTTTCCATGAGAACAATATTCAGTTCAGTTCTGGATATTGTATTGTGTGTGGTGGGGTGTGGATACGTTATCATGCTCAACCAATACAAAGTTTAACATCAACAAAAACACCTAAGAAAATACAACTGGTCTCCAAATTATGATGGTTCTTACTTTTTTTTTTCTTTACTGTGGTGACAAAGCAATGTGCATTCAGTAGAAACCAAATTTAAAATTTTGAATTTTGATCTTGGTTCAGACTAGCAATATAAGTTGTAGCTCCCAGTGAGCC
This sequence comes from Pedetes capensis, assembly GCA_007922755.1. Lineage (NCBI taxonomy): Eukaryota > Metazoa > Chordata > Mammalia > Rodentia > Pedetidae > Pedetes > Pedetes capensis. The sequence goes on from VMDO01032062.1 coordinate 594, forward strand.
ACACAGTCATGAGCGTACAGTTGTATACTGTATTGCTAAGCTATGATGTTTGGTAGGCTAGGTACATTAAATGCATTTTTATTTACAATGTTTTCAGTCTACAACAAGTTTATCAGGGAATAATGCCACCTTAAATTGAGGAGCATTTGCATAAACAACTGAGATTGTGGACTTAGTACATAAAAATTCTTTTGATCCAAAAAAAAATACATTATGTAAAAATAAAATTACATTATGTAAAAACAAAGCTCTGATAATAGTACAATTCTACTTTATCAGTTTAATATTTGATCTTCAATACTAAAAATATATTGAGAATAAATATAATGAAAATTAAAAATCAAAGGATACAAAGATGATAAGGAATAAGATAAAGATGCTACCTACATTTTCCCACTTTTACTCAAAATAGTACTAGAAGCGTAGCCAGAATAATTGGGCAAGAAAAAGAAATAAAAGGCATCCAAATAAGAAAGGAAGAAAGTAAAATTGTCTCTGTTGAAACACATTAAGTTGTACATTAAAAATTTCCAATAATAAAAAAAATTGTCCTTGTTTGCCAGTGACATGATTTTACTTTTTTCTGTGTTGGGTACTGAACCTAGAGCTTTGCATGTACTAGGCAAGTACTCTAACACTGAGCTATATTTCTAGCCCAATTTACATTTTTTATTTTCAAACAGAATCTTGCTAAGTTGCCCAGGCTGGCCTTGTGAACTTACTCTGTAGCTCAGGTAGTTCTTAAGTTTGTGATACTTCTGGCTCAGCCTCTTGTATAGACAGGATTACAGGATTGTACCACTAGGCCCTGTTACAGAATCTTATACACAGGAAAACCTAAAGATTTTACCAAAATTTGTTAAAACTAATAAATGAGTTCAGTAAAGTGGTAGGATACTAAATCAACATTTAAAAATCACTTCAGTTTGTATATATTAGCAATAAACAATCCAAATGAAATAGGAAAATAATCTCATTTATGATATGAAATTATTATTTAGGAATAAATTTAACCAAGGAGTTGAAAACTTTGTACAATTAATCTTATAAAAACTGATGAAATAGATTGAAGAAAACACAAATAAATGGAATGATATCCCATGTTCATGGCTTGAAATAATTAACATTATTAATATATCCATACTACATATATACAGCTAGATGAACAAGGTCTGGGGATCTCCTGTATAACATGGATGTTTACAGATGTGTTAATTAATATAATTGTGATAATCATCATGCAATGTATACACATATCAAGTCATCACATTGTATACTTTGAATATATAATGTTTTCCAATTAAATATTTTGAAATAAAAAGTCCATATTACTCAAAGTGATCTAATGGCATCACAGAAATAGAAAAAAATCCTAGAATTCATATGGAATCATAAAAGACTCTGAATAGCTAAAATGACCTTGAATAAGAAGAACAAAACTGGAAGTATCACAGTTCCTGAAATTAAATTATATTACAAAGCTATCGTAATGAAAAAGATATGATACTGATATAAACCAGCTAGGTAGAACAATGAAACAGAATACATACCCCAGAAACAAACCCTTGGATATATGTTCAACTAATGTTTGACAAAGATGTTAAGAATACTTATATACTTATCTTACATCATACACAAAAACAAACTCAAATGCATTAAACACATATGTATAAAACCTGAAATCATAATGCTCCTACAAGGAAACAGAAAAACTCTGTGACAATGGTTTTGGTAGTGACTGTTTTTTTGAATAGGATACTAAGAACATAGCAACAAAAGCCAAAACCAAACAAAAAACAGCAAGTAGCACTAAATTAAACTAACAAATTTCTGTACAGCAAAAGAAACAATCAACAAATCCAAAGGCAATCTATAGAATGGAAGAAAATTACTTTCAATGTACATATGTAATAAGGAGTTAATGCTCAAAATATATTAAAAAAACTCATACAACTCAACAAGTATTCCAAGTTAAAAATGGACAAAGGACCTCATTTTTCCAAGGAAGATATACAAATAGCCACAAGGTATATGATAAGATGCTCAGCACCACTAATCACCAAGGAAATGCAAATCAAAATTGCAATAAAGTATCACCTCACACTTGTTAGGATGGTTATATCTAAAAGTCAAAAGACAGCAAGTAATAGTGAAGATGTGGAGAAAAGACAATGATTATATATTGTTGGCAGGAATATAAACTAGCATAGCCTTTTTAACACAGTAGGGTGCTTTCTAAAGAAATTAAAATTAGAACTACCATACTATTCAGCCATTCCTCTTCTAGGTATATACTCTCTCCAAATGAAATCATTACCTGTACTCCTATGCACAATAGTCAAGATATAGAAACAACTTAATTGTCCACCAACAGATAAAATGGTAAAGAAATTGTGTGTGGGAGAGGGTGTGTGTGTCTTTGTGTGTGTGCGTGTCTGTACATAATATAGTATTTTTCTTGAAATTTTCTAAGAGAGTTGATCTTAACAATTCTCAACAAAACATAAAAATGCTCACTATGTGCCGGGCGCGGTGGCGCACGCCTGTAATCCCAGTGGCTTGGGAGGTGGAGGCAGGAGGATCGCAAGTTCGAGACCAGAGGCACTCTGTGTAATTTAACGGGACCCTGTCTCAAAAACTGAAAAAATGGGCTGGGGGCGCAGCTTAGTGGTCCAGCACTTGCAAAGCATGCAGGTGCGAGGCCCTGGGTTCAATACCTAGTACAATAAATAAATAAATAAATAAATAAATAAATAAATAGAAAGAAAAGAAAAGAAAAAAAGACAAAAAAGAAAACCTCACTGTGTAAGGTCTTGGATATGTTAGTTTGATTATGATAATCATTTCATAGTATATATATTCCAAAACATATATACCTGAAATATATACAATTTTTATTTTTCAATTATACCTCAAATAAACATGGAAAAAGTTTAATAAAATAAAGATAGATCATAAGACTTGCCTGATAGTATTCTGAGTAATATTCAGTAAGCAAAATGATGATAATTGACTGAATAAATTCAATGAATATATGGATAAGTACTTTGTTTTGCTAGAAGAACATTATATGTTCATACTGTATAGCTATGCCTGCAGCCGTACTACTGTGGCATCCAATCCTGTCAGACCATAGAAGTTAAGCAGGCCTGGTTAGTACTTGGATGGGAGACCACCTGGGAGCACCAGGTGATGTAGGCTTGGGCAAAGGACCCAGAAGCCCACTCCCAGAAAACAATCAGTCATTGAAAACCCTCTGAATAGCAGAGAAACACTAGCAATACTGTTTCTCCTGTTGTCCACAGGATTGCAATGAGTCAGATACTGACTCGATGGCACCTAACAACAATTGTATAGCCATAAAGGAAGTGATTTTGTAGGTTTTGTTGTTAACAATCTAGACAGATTGACATGATTTTATTAAAAAAGTAACTGCATAACACACACACATATATAGAATATATGTATGTGTGTGTATATATGTGTATATATATGTATATAATCTAATATATATATTATTAGGTACTATTGAGTCAGGTCTGACTCATAGCAACCCTATATACAACAGAAGGAAACACTCCCTGATTCTGTGCCAGGCACATGATCTTTTTTAGGTTTAGGCCCACTGTTGTAGCCACTGTGTCAATCCATCTAGTTTCTATCCATTTTCGTTGACCTTCCACTCTCCTAAAATTTCCAGGGATTGTTCCCTCCTGACAACATATCCAAAATATGTAAGATATGTTCTAGCCATCCTTGCTTCCAAGGAGCACTCTGGTTGCACTTCCTCTAGGACAGATCTGTTGGTGTCTCCAGCACTATAATTCTCTCTATATATATTCCATGACAGTGAGCCTGAATGCGTATGGGGTATGTTTTAGGAATCTTTTGATATAAATACTGCTGTTTATGTCATGATGTAAGAAGTGAAAAAAGTCAATTTTCACTTGAATACTAGAATCTTAATGATGCTAAATCTCAGTGCATCATGTTACTTATGATGCCAATGAGAGTTTGCAAACCTTTTAAGAACCAGACCAAATCTTTGTGGCTCAGCATTCATTCAGAACAATAACATTTCTGCAGCTATTTTTATTGAAATGAATATTTTTATTTCATTATTACCTCACAGTACATTTTAATAAATGCTATTACATATATTTCTAGTAGGTGTTTGATATTTGTGACATTCTTAACTTTCTCATCTTATAAACTATATTTAAGTGTAATTACCATACACTACAGGGCTGGGATTTAGCTCAGCTGGTAGGGCACTGTGCTGCAGTCTCTGAGGTCCCGAGTTCAATTCCCAGCACTGCAAAAATGGGAGAAGGACCTGGCAATCCACTCCCAAGGCAATCCCGAAACAGTCAGCCATTGAAAACCCTATGAGGGTCGCTATGAGTCGGATACTGACTCGACAGCACCTAACAACAACAACAACAACCATAAACTACACATAATACTAGAACTTATCTCTGAGCAGTATCATCAATTTAATACGTAGACTTAAAACTATTTAGCATCAAACTGGTGTATAATATTGTGCACTCGCATAAATCAGGCAAAAAATATTAAAAATATTGGTAATAGTTAACTACTAAGTAGAAGTAAACACCTATTGAATTTGGGGGAAATAACAATTTATTTGATGAAAGCCCAGAATCCAAATAGAAAATTGGGAGAAAGAAAAATAATAAGAGCAAAAATGTGTTTAAGTAAATGAAAAATTCTTGGTTTCTGTTGATAACAACATAGACTTGGAATAAAATTTGCTGGAGAAAAGTTTGTTTTTATTCCTTTATGATTTTAATTCTTAAAACTTATAAATTTCAGTCTTAATTGTGAAAGCTCCTCTATGATATTTTAATCCAAACAGAAGGCATGGTACCAAGAATTTTAAATATCCTTTCATAAGAGATCAATACACCAACAGATACATTTGATTCTCTTCAACTGACTATCCCAAATTTTCAACTAGTTCTCTGAAGACGATGTTTCTAATAGGCAGCCACTTTGCAGTGAACATTTAAGGAATGATATAAATACTCCAATATGAGAGCTGTAAGGGAATGAAAGTTTTGACACAGAAAATTGCTTTGTCATTAAGGTGTGTGTATCTGTGTGTATGTATATAAGGTGTGTGTACATGTATGTGTATATATGTATGTAGGGTGTGCGTATGTGTATATGTGAATATATGTGTGTGTATGTGTATATATGTATGTGTGTGTGTGTGTGTGTGTGTGTGTGTGTGAATAAAGCCTGCAGCTGTAGCACTATGGCATTCAATCCTGTCAGATCTTGAAAGCTAAGCAGGGTCAGGCCTGGTTAGTACTTGGATGGGAGATTGCCTGGGAACATCAGGTATTGCAGGGTTGGAAGAAGGACCTGGCAACCCATTCCCAAAAATCAATCAGCCATTGAAAACTCTATGAATAGCAGAGAAACACTTACAATAGTGTTTCACCTGTTGTATGTAGGGTTACTATGAGTTGAATACCGACTTGATGGCACCTAACAACAACAAACAAATATGTTTATAAATATATGTATGTACATATATATGTGTGTGTGTGTATATATGTGTGTGTGTGTGTGTGTCTGTGTCACAATGAAACAACATGTCTTTCCTCTTTGATCTATTCTGAAGAGACCTTGGAATGTGTTCAAAAATGCCACGATACAGTAACACAGACTGTAAACAGTGAAGAGGTACTTTCTGAGTTTAATTGTGTAAATTGTTGCAGGAAGCAAGAGCTATTCAGCATACCTACACATGAAGACAATCTTCAGCTTTTAAAAAATTATAACAATTTCCTGCCTGAAAGAAATAAATTTTCCTGAAGATTAAGTTGGTTTCTTTATACAGTAAATTGGGTTAAATCAGTTCTAGATCTGAGCTATTGAGACATGAACATTTTTATGTTGATTTCCATTTTTGCTTCTCATGTAGTTTTCCATAGCCCTTTATCCCAATGACTAATCTCAGAAAAAATTTAAATACATATTTGCAAAATATACCAGTTTTTATTGTCATATATTTTACCAAAATTATTTAGGAAATATTTAGACATACTATGGCACCTAACAACAACAAATGTTATATCCTAATTTATAAATTAGTAAAAATATCACTACTTTATTCTCAGAATTAATAAACATATTGTGCCTTATCAAATGTTTAATCTCTCTGTTTTTGTCTCTACAGCAGAAATCAGTAACTTTTTTTCTGTAAAGTGCCAAATAGTAAACACCTATTTTAGGTTTTGCCTGTAGCCGTAGTGCTGTGGTGTCCAATTCCATTAGATTTCAGAAGCTAAGCAGGGTCAAGCCTGGTTAGTATTTGGATGGGAGACTGCTTGGGAACACCAGATACTGCGGGCTTGGGAGAAGGACCTGATAACCCACTCCCAAAATTCAATCAGCCTTGGAAAAACCTATGAATAGCAGAGAAGCACTGATAAAAGTGTTTTGCCTGTTGTACATAGTGTCACTATGAGTTGAACTCCAATTTGACAGTACCAAACAACAACAACAATTTTAGGTTTTATGGGCCAACATGCAAAATTAAGGACATTATGTAGGTTCTTATTTTTGACAAGGGACAAAACAAATTTCTATAAAATTTTTATTGATGAAATACAAAATTCAGCAATAAAAGTTAAGTATAGTTTGTACATATCTGATGGGAGGAAATGGGATTCTTCTTTGGGGTATGGATAATATTTCATTTAATTGATGTTCAAAGTTAGTTTGTTCTAAATAAATATTAATTATAATGAGATATTACATATTGCATCCTTAGATATGTCTTTTTATCCAGAGAGGTAATGCCAAATATTGAAATAAATGCATGAGTATATAATTTTAATTGAGCAGGTTTTTCACTTGTAAGGAATGTATGGAATCCCATTAGATTCACCTCTAAATATATGCCTTTAAACACATCCTTAAAGTGCACATTAATAAATTCCAATTGAAAATTAGGTGGGAGTTCCTTAACTGCACCATTAAATGCATTCTGAAATATCAAATTGTCTTTTGTATATGCATTTTGTTCCAAAAAATTCTACTGGGTTGTGATTTGAGTTTTAGGAATAGATCTCCTATAAGTATGTATGCAAATGGGGATCTTACTTCTTGTTTTGACTTTCATAGTACCTGGAGCATAGAATACACCTTGCCTTCACCTGTCATTCAATGTCAGTTGTCCTTGGAATGACTTTAGCAGTGTGTTTTTTGCATATATATGCTGTTTGTCTTGTAACTCTAGGTTGAATTTATAAGAAACATTATCACCTTTGAAGGAGAATTTAATTTCTAAAGCCAATCTAGGTTAAAAGTTAGTGGCTCAGAGCTAGACTCAGCCCTAGGCAGGTGGTGGACCCTGTACTGTAAGACACTGAAACCTTGATTACATTGTCCCACAGAAAATATTTATTGATTTTAGCTGTCTTGAGCAAGATGAAGAGAACCATTACAGAATCCATTCTTCCATACTTCATTGAACAAATGTGATTTCTACTAAGTATCAGAGAAAAAATCCCCACGATGTAGTAGGGGAAAGAAACATGTTATTAAATAATCCTAATATAATACAATTGCCTGCAGCCATAGCCCTGTGGCATCTGATCCCCTCAGATCTCGGAAGCTAAGCAGGGTCGGGCCTGGTTAGTACCTGGATGGGAGACTGCCTGGGAACACCAGAAGCTGTAGGCTGGGAGAAGGAGCTGGCAACCCCCTCCCAAAAATCAATCTGCCATTGAAAACCCTATGCACGGCAGAGAAGCACTGACAATAGTGTTTCCCCTGCTGTACAGAGGGTCGCTATGAGTCGGATACCAACTCAATGGCACCTAACAACAACAACAACAACATAATACAGTAAGTGCTAAAAAGAAATGAATACAACATACTATAGAAGCAGAGAAGAGAAAACTAATTATTTGTGTTTTGAAAAAAAATAAAAGACACATGGAAAAGATTTTTGGTCTTAGTCATAACGTATATGGAGAAGTTTCTTAGAAAAGTCTGAAAAGGAAAATCTGGACAAGAGATGACTTTGTATGTAGAAAGATGAAGGCTTTAAGGAGCAAATATGCCACTTAGGTAATTTTGGGGGGAGTCTTGTGCTTTATTTAGTTGATTTTAATGGATGGATAAAATCATTAAAATGGCACATATTAATTGGGGATACCATTTGACGTTTTGATACATGTATATATTGTGTAATATCAAAATCAGGTTAAATACATCCTTCTTTCTAAATACTTATCATTTCTTTATGCTGGAACATTCAAAATCTTTTTTCTAGTTCAAAATCTTTTTTCTAGTTTTTGAAACATATTATTGTTATCTGTTCACTCTTCTGTGCAGTAGTACACCAGAACTTCTTACACCTGTTTAAGTGTAAGCTATACCAATTGATCAACTTTTCCCCATTCCTCTCTCCTCTTTTCTCCCCAGCCACTCATAACTATTCTACTTTCAGCTTCCTTGAGGTCAGCTTTTCTTAAGGATTCCACGAATAAGTGAACCCCCATGTTTCTGTCAGTTTGCTGTACTGTGGGGGCTCACATGTTGCTGTGATGCTAAAAGCTATGCCACTGGTACTATAGATACCAACATGGTGACCCATGGTGGATAGGTTTCAGCTGAGCTTCCAGACTAAGACAGACTAGGGAGAAGTGCATAGCTAACCGACTTCCAATACAATTAGCCATTGAAATCCCTATGAATAGCAGAGAAACACTGTTAGATATAGTGCTGGAAAATGAGCCACACAGGTTGAAAGGCACTCAAAAGACAACTGCTGAAGAGCTGCCCCCTCTAAGTAGAGTAAAAATTAATGAAAGGAATGGAGAAAAACCCCAGGGACCTCCATTTGCTGATGTAGCATGACTCAAAATGAGAAGGAGCGACTGTTAATATCCGTGGAATATATGTAGTATGAATCTAGGAAAATTAGAAATCATCAAAAGGGAAATGGACCACAAAAACATTGACATTCTAAGTATCAGTGAGCTAAAATGGATGGCATGGGCCATTTTAAATCAGATAATCAGATGGGTTACTATACCAGGAATGACAGATTAAAGAGAAATAGGATTGCACTCATCATCAAAAAGGACATCTCAAGATCTATCCTGAAGTACAATGCTGTCAGTGATAGAATAATATCCACATACTTACAAGGAAGGCTAGTTAATATGACTATTATTCAAATTTATGCACCCACCACTAAGGCTACATATGAAGACAGGGAAGACTTTTACCAGCTTCTGCAATTTGAAATAGAGCAAATATGCAATCAGGATGTACTGTTAACTACTAGTGACTGGAATGCAAAAGATGGAAATCAAGAACATGGCTCAGTACTTGGAGAATATGGCCTCGGTAACAGAAACAATGCTGGAGATGGTATGATAGAGTTTTGTCAGACCAATGACCTTTTCATTGTAAATACATTTTTTCACCAACATAAATGGCAACTATACACATGGAAGTCACCAGATGGAAAATACAGGAAAAAGATTAACTACATTCATGGAAAGAACAATGGAAAAGCACAATATCAAAAGTCAGAATAAGATTGGATGCTGATTATGGATCAGATCATCAACTGCACATATGTAGGTTCAAACTGCAACTAAAGAAAATTAGACAAGTGTGTGAGAGCCAAAGTATGACCTGGAGTATATCCCACCTAAATTCAGAGACCTCAAGAACAGGTTCAATGTGTTAGACATTAATGATTGAAGACCAGATGAGTTGTGGCATGTCATCAAAGACATCATTCATGAGGAAAGCAAAAGGCTATTAAAAAGACAGGAAAAAAATAGAAAAGATCAAATTACATGTCAAAGAAGACCCTGAAACTTGCCCTTAAATGAGGAGCAGGTAAAGTAAAAGGGACGTGATGAAGTTAAAGAACTAAACAGAAGATTTCAAAGGGCAGCTCAAGAAGACAAAATCAAGTATTATAATGATATGTGTAAAGAGCTGGAGATAGAAAACCAAAAGAGAAGGACACACTCTATATTTCTCAAGCTTAAGGAATTGAAGACCAAATTCAAGCCTCAAGTAGTAATAGTGGAGGATTCTACAGCAAAAATATAAAACAACACAGGAAACATCAAAAGAAGATGGAAAGAATATACAAAGTCATTACACCAAAAAGAATTGGTGGATAACCAGCCATTTCAAGAGGTTGCATACAATCAGGAACCAATGGTACTGAAGAATGAAGTGGAAGCTGCCTTGAAGGCACTGGTGAAACACAAGTCTCCAGGAATTGATTGAATACCAATAGAGATGTTTCAACAAACAGATGCAGCACTGGAGGTGCTAATGTGTTTATGCCAAGAGATTTGGAAAACAGCTACCTGGCCAACCAACTGGAAGAGATCCATATTTGTGCCAATTCCCAAGAAAGGGAATCCAACCGAAAGTGAAAATTATCAAAAGATAGTCTTACTATTACATGCAAGTAAAATTTAGCTAAAGATCATACAAAAGTGACTGAAGCCGTAAAGAGACAGGGAACTTCTGGAAAATCAAGCTGGATTCAGAAGAGGACATGGTATCAGGGACATCATTGTTGACGTCAGATGGATATTAGACAAAAGCAGAGAATCCTGGAAAAATGTCTATCTATGTTTTAGTGACTATGCAAAGGCATTTGACTGTGTAGATCACAACAAATTATGGATAACATTGTGAAGAATGGGAATACCATAGCACTTAATTGTACTCATGAGGAGTCTGTACATGGACCAGCAGGCAGATGTTTGAGCAGAATAAGGAAACATTACCTGGTTTAAAGTCAAGAAAGGTATGTGTCAGGCTGTCTCCTTTCACCATATCTCTCCAATCTCTGTGTTGAACCAATGCTTGGAGAGGTTGGAATTTATGAAGAAGAATATGGTATCAGGTTTGAAGGAAGACTGATTAACAACCTGTGTTATGCAGATGACACAACTCTGCTCGCTGAAAGTGAAGAGAATTTGAAATATTTACTGATGAAGATCAAAGAACACATCCTTCAGTATGGATTATGCCTCAACATCAACAAAACAAAAATCCTTGCAACTGGATCAGTATGGAACTTCATGATAAATGGAGAAAAGATGGAGATTGTCCAAGATTTTGCTTTACTTGGTTCTATAATCAACACCCATGGTAGCAGCAGTCAATAAATGAAAAGATGCTTTGCACTGGGAACAGTTGTTGCAAAGGACCTCTTTAAAGTGCTAAAAAGTAAAGATGCCACATTGAAGACAAAGATGCGTCTGACTCATGCCATGATATTTTCAGTTGCATCATATGGTTGTGAAAGCTGGACGCTGAATAAGGGAGACAGAAGAAGAACTGATGCTTTTGAATTATGGTGCTGGAGACAAATATTGAATGTACCACGGACTGCCAAGAGAACCAATAGATCTGTCCTAGAAGAAGTAACACCAGTGCTCCTTGGTATCTAGGATGGCTATACTGTGTCTGATGTATTTTGGACATGTCAGGAGGGACACATCCGTAGGGAAGGACATCATGTTTGGGAGAGTGGTGGGTCAATGGAAAAGAGGAAGACCCTCAACTAGATGGACTGACACGGGGGCTGCATAAGTGGTCTTGAACGTAAAAATGTGTGTCTGGCACAGTATCAGGAATTGTTTCCTTCTGTTTTACATAAAGTTGCTATGAGTCGGACCCGACCTGATGGGAATCTAACAACAACAACATATGAGTGAAATTATGTGGTACTTATTTTTCTATGCCTGCCTTATTGCTTTTAACATAGTGTGACCTCCAATTACATCCATGTTGTGGAAAATAATATGATTTCATTCTTTTTATGGTTAAATAGTATCCCATGGTATACATGTACTACATTTTCTTTAACCATTCATTAGTTGATGGACACTTAGGTTTTTCCCCATTTCCTGGCTATTGTGAATAGTGCTGCAATAAACACAGGAGTTTAGATATCTCTTCAACATACTGATTTCATTTCATTTAGGTGTATACCCAGTAGTAGGATTGCTGAATCATATAGTAATTCTTTATTCAATTTTTTTGAGGTACCTCCATCCTGTTTCCATAATGGTTGTACCAACCCACCAACAGTCTGCAAGGGTTCCCTTTTCTTCACATCTGTGCCAGCACCTATCTTTAATCTTTTTTATATTAGCCACTATTCTTGGGCTGATGTGATATCTTGTGGTTTTGATTTGCACTTATCTGATGTTTATTGATGTTGAGAATTTTTCTTTTACTTGTTGACCTTTTGCAGAATTTCCTTTGAGAAATGTCTATTTAGGTCTACTGCTTACTTTTCAACCTGGTTATTTATTTATTTCTTATTTTGTGTGTGTATGACTGAGATTTTGGAATTATATGCTGGATATTAACCCCTTGTTAGATGTATGCTTTTGTTGTTAGGTTGAATTGGTGTCCGACTCATAGCTACCCTAAGGACAATAGGCAAAACACTACTGTCATGCTTCTCTGCTATTCCTAGGGTTTTCAATGGCTGATTGTGTTTTGGGAGTGGGTTTCCAGGTCCTTCTCCCAAGCCTACAGCACCTGGTGTTCCCAGGTGGTCTCCCATCCAAGTACTAACCAGGCCCGACCCTGCTTAGCTTCCAAGATCTGATAGGATAAGACACCACAGCAGTATGGTTGCAGGGCTGTTAGATGTATGTTGTTGTTAGGTGCTGTCAAGTCTTGTCTGACTCATAGTGACCCTTATAGGGTTTTCAATGGCTGATTGTTTCGAGATTGCCTCGGGAGTGGATTGCCATGTCCTTCTCCCATTTTTGCAGTGCTGGGAATTGAACTCGGGACCTCTGAGATTGCAGAGCAGCATCTACCAACTGAGCTAAATCCCAGCTCGTTAGATGTATAATTTGCAAATATTTTGGGCAATCTTTATAAAGTGAAAATTTGATCCAGTTGATCTAGGCCTGAGCCTCTCACTGCATTTGTAATGAGATCCCATGTGGTGTTAATGCTTCGGGTCTAAAGACTTTGCTTGACTAACAAGATTTTACATCACAGTAAAAGGTTGTAACTCTTATCAGGTAGGGAATAAGATGCAGTTGACATTTTTTAACAAAATAACATAATCAAACTTTTGAATTACAAAGATAAAACTGTAGCTCTATGGAGTATGAACTTGCATATAGGAACCAATGAAAGCAAAGAATTACTGAGATAAACTTTCTCAGGAAACAAATACTAAGAGCTTATAGTAAGCAGTAACAGTTATGATGAAAAAAAACCTTAAGAACATTCTACAGGTAAATATGGAAATAGTATAGTTTGGTAGGTAAGGAAATGAAGTAATAAATATTCAACAAGAAGCCATAATAAAATATGTCCCTATTCCATCACAAACTACCTATTCTCCAGTGAGAAGGGAAAAATCAAAATTTGATTTCTTTAGTGTTAGAAAAAAGTACTTAGTAATAGGACACATTCTAAGAGGAAATATACAAGAGAAATATTTTGGCATGAATAGCTAACCTCCAGTATGCTAAAACTGATGTCAGAGGGATTTAACTTCTGCCAATGTAGTTTATTTTAAGATTCTGAAAATATTCAGATGATAAGTTATGCAGATTTTCTTTTCTTAAGAATGGGATAGGCATTTCTCCTTTTGGAGTGGCTTAGTTCTGCCAAAGAACTATGCAATTTTTAAGGTCTTTTTTTCTTTATTCTCTCTCTCTCTCTCTCTCTCTCTTTTTTTTTAGACAAGGTTTCACAAGGCAAGTAGCCAGGCTAGCAGGGAACTCGCTATGTAGTCCAGCCTGGCCACAATCCTCTTGCCTCAGCCTCCTGAGTGCTGAAGTCACAAGCGTGTGCCACTATGACTGGCTTCAGTATCCTTTTAAATATTGTGCATGTGGCTACATTATATGGTGTCTGTAGTGACTAATAAGCAATTGGGCAATGAATAGACTGGATGTTATCAAATTTGTCTATAAAATTTCAATAGTTAGTTTAGTGTAGAAAAATGAAATCAGACGATAACCTTTACTGGATAAATATGCATATAAACACTACATAGAAATGGATATCTTTTATGAAATATTGTTGAAAATACTATCAGGTACTAGCAGATCAATAAAGCTATACTTTTACTTTAGTCAATGAGATCTAATTATTTTATAAATATAGAAAAACAAGATAGCAAAATTTAAAGTGAAGGTATAAGAATCAGTTTGTAACTAGAAACAAAATAAAGGAGTATATATAATTTTAAGATCCATATGTAAAAATGCATGCCATAGCAGCTATACAATAAAGTTGTTTATTTTCCTTGTGAATATTAAAACAATTCCTATATACCCAGTGGGAGGGAAAAAAATGAATAACCCATCATATCACTGCGCCTTAAAATACTATTAGGAAGAAAATTAGTTTTCAACCTTTGGCAAGTTACTTGTAGTTCATTCTTGATGTGTTAATGGCTGCTGTTTTGTATTTTCTCTGAACTAAAGACTTGTTCTTTAGTGTATTTACTGAGGCAGTATTTGTCATGTTTTGGCAGCATCTGCATTTCCCATTTAGTTATCCTGTGCTGAACTTCTGATGGGATGTGTTAATTTGATTTTCTCTTATTTGTCTGGATAAACACATTTAAGCTTTTCTTTTATCTTTTTGCTTCAGTGCTTGGGGGTTGAATTCAAGGCCTCACAAATATTTTGCAAGTGCTCTACCACTGAGATGCACCCCCAGCTCATTTTTTATTTTTTATTTTTGAGTCAGGGTCTCATTAAGTTATGCAGGTTGCCTCTGGCCTTGAATTTGAGACTCTCCTCACTCTGCCTCCTGAGTTGCTGGGATTACAGGTGTGTGCCACCTCCCTTGGCTTAAATTTCTGTGTGTGTGTGTGGCGGGGTGGGGTGGGGTGGGCGTGTGTTTGCTAAAGGCAAAAATTGAGGAAGACACAGGAGGATCATGAGTTTGAGGCCAGAAGCAATCTGTGCAATTTAGTGAGACCCTATCCTAAATGAAAAAAAAAAAAAAAAAAAAAAAAAAAAAAAAAAAAAAAAAAAAAAAAAAAAAAAAAAAAAAAAAAAAAAAAAAAAAAAGGAAAGGGGCTGGTGATGTAGGTCAGGTCAGTGGTAGAGTGCAGGCAATGTAAGTGGCCCTGGGTACAAAGTACTGCAAAATAAATAAATAAATAAATAAGCCAGAAACTGAAGTAATTGTTCTTGATTACAAAAACACTTAAAACTGAGTGAATCATGGAGAGTCAATGACATTTATTAAATGTTTAAGGTTAAAAATTGGACGTAAAATGTTTATACAGGATTGGTTTACACAGTGCAGTCTCTTGTGTCAGGCAATCATTATGTAGTAAATCCAGATGCTCAGTATTATAAAGATATTTAAAGGATTCATTACACCTGCTATTAGCAAAATATTCGTTTGAAATGAAGGCTGCTACCTTGGCACTGATTTTCTACTATACCACATCAAGGAAATTGTTAATGTAAGGCTTCAGTGTTTGTGTCAATTGCTATGCTCAACTAAAACTTATTCTCTTAAAATCAATATTCTTGTTTATAAAGTACTTCTCTGAGTTATTACAAATCACAATATTTTGAACAAGCTCATGGTCATGAGAATGTCAATTGGTTTTCCTATCTAGACAAAAACAACTGTGCAGACAGCTGCTTTTTATTCAATATCGAGGTGGTTCATTTGTAGACTGATTTCATTTTGATTCAGCAGGATTATGAGAAATAAGAAAATGTTTGAATTTTCAACTCACTCTTTTCTGTTGTGACATTTTGTTCTTTCATTCCATCATCTCCTTTAGTTTGCCAACTGGCACTGACAGGAGTGTAAAACTACTGCAAATTGTTACTTCAGCAGTACTCTGCCTGCCAAGAACTGATCAGCTGCTCCTCTAAATGCACCTTTCACTCTTGCCTAACTGAAGCAGTCTGAACCTGCAGTGCTGCTGTTATAAATCTCATCTACCAGCATTTGAATTTCATCACCTGACTTCCACCACTTTCAGATACACATGCAGGACTGTAATCATTATGAAAAGAATGTGTAGTCTGCAAATTGGAAGGGGTATGAGGTATAGGACACAGGGGTAGGCATGCATGCTCCATTCTATTTATGGCTTCATTTGAACTGATTTATCCATCTCTTTCTCATCTCCCCATCTCAGCAGTTATAAACTGCATCACCTTTTCTTAGCCTGAGAATGAAGTCAAGCTTCTCCCTACAGAGAAGATTCTAAGGGGGCTCTGTGGCTCACCTGACAAAGGGCTGGCAGAAGTGATGGATGCACCATTCTCTCTTCTGTGGAGTTAGATGCTTTGTACCTTCTGTGGGTCAAATTAAGACTCCTGGGAATAATATCTTGATTCCCTGTACAGTTGTGAAACTGCCAGGATCTTCTGGATGAATAAGATCAGCAAGTATTTCAAATTTATGTTGCCAACCTCAAAGAAACACACTGGACACTTATAAAAATTTCAGATGACAGAAACACGGAAAAGCAGTTAGAAAATGGGTTTCTTGGCTAATACCTGGCAAATGGAGTTTAAACACATAAGGACAGAAGAGTAATTATATTGATCAAAAAAGGAAGAAGCAGTACAGATACAGTCTTCTAGTGTTTCAAAGTTTGTCACAATTCAAGAGTGCCTGATTCTCCATTATCTATCCTCATTGCTTCCCAAGCATGTCGCTTTTGAAACTGGATTTTAGTTGTTCTGCAGAACTGTTTTACCTCTTGCATAGTTGTTGTTGTTGTTGTTGTTAGGTGCCATCGAGTCATGTCCAACTCATAGCAACCCTCATAGGGTTTTCAATGGCTGATTGTTTTCGGGATTGCCTTATGAGTGGATTGCCATGTCCTTCTCCCATCTCTTGTATAGTATCACCTTTTAATTTGTTATCTATTATATATCCAGAAATAAATCTTCTTCATTAGCTAGTAGGGCCTTATATATTCTGAAAAGGTAATATGACCAATCATCTCATAATAGAGGAATTAATTAATTGGGGATGCATATCACAAAAGATCATTACTGATCAATCATTGTCCTAAACAGCATCACTTATGTGAAATTATGTAATAAAATTATTTTTTAAAGTTTTTGGAAGGGGGAACATTTGGAAATTAGTGTACCCTTAAGGTTTATTCAACAATATTTTAAACCAGAAGTCAAGTCTTGGCCTGGTACAGTGGCTCATACCTGTAATCCCAGTGACTTGAGAAGCAGAGGCAGTAGGATACCAGGTTTAAGGCCAGATGCAGCCTGGTAACTTAGTGAGAACCTGTCTCAAGATAAAAACTAAAAAATGGCCTGAGGGTGCAGCTCAGTGGTAGAGTACTTCAAAATATGTGTGTGGCCCTGGGTTCAGCCATTCTCCACACCCCACTGCAAACAAACAAGCCAGAAAAGAAGTCAAGTCTTAAACCAGGTGAGCATGCCTGTAATCCAAGCAACTGGGGAGGTGGAGCCAGGAGGACCCCAAGTTTGAGTCCAGAGGCAGTCTCAATAATTTAGTGAGACTCTGTCCCAAAAGAAAAAAAAATTAAAAATGGGCTGATAGTGAAGCACATGGTTGTTGTTGTAGGGTGCCACTGAGTCTTATCTGATTCATAGTGACCCTCATAGGGTTTTCAATTGCTGGTCATTTCAAGATTGTTTCAGAAGTGGACTGCCACATCCTTCTCCCATTTTTGCGATGCTGGGAATTGAACCTGGGCCCTCAGAAAGAGTGGAGCAGCACTCTACCAATTGAGCTACACCCCAGACCACAGCACATGGTAGAGCACTTGAAAAAGTATATTTGAGGTCCTGAGTTGAACCCACAAGTATCTCAAAAAAAAAAAAAGAGGTGAAGTCTTAAAATATATGTTGCAGAGAAAGGACAGGCAAATGAATAAAATAGATTAAATTATTTTGAAGCAATTTTGTAAAGATAGACCCTATCTGAGTTTAAAAAAACATTCAGGTCAACTCTAATAAAAATATTGTTGTTGTTGGATGCCATCGAATTGGATCCAACTCCATAGACACCCTATGTAAAATAGAAGGGAATACTACCCAGTAGTGTTCCATGCACACAGTCTTTTTAGGTTTGAGCCCAATGTTGCAACCACTATGTTTCTTCTCATTTTGAGTCATGCCTCATCAGCAAAAAGAGGTCCCAGTGGCTTTACTTCCTTCCTGTCATAAGGTCAACTCTACTTTGAGGAGGGAACTCCTTCCTAGTTGTTTCTTGAATGCCTGGGGGGATCATTTTCCAGCAATATATTTGACAGTGACTAGTTACTTTTCATAAGGTTTTCAGTGGCTAATTGTTTTGGGAGTGGGCTACTGGGTCCTTCTCCCCAGTCTGGATGTTCAGCTGAAACTTGTCCGACATGGGTGTCCCTGCTGGTATCTGAGATACTGGTGTCATTGCTTGCAGCATCACAGCAACATGCAGCCCCCAATGCACGGTGAACTGACAGACACATGGGTAAATAAAAATGTACTATTCCAGAATTTAAAAATTATAATAATATAAATATCTTTGTACCATAATCAATGATATTAGATATTTCCATTTAAATATCTTTTAAAGGGCTTTTATTCAATAACAAGTATGTTTAAAGGATTAATTTTTAAAGCCACCAAAAATATCCATAAAGTTAGGCTAACTTAATCTGATTTAAATTCAGATGAAATATTTTGAGAAACAAGGCTTAATAACAACTATTTTAAAACTTATCATTAAATATGTATATATTTCAATAGAAATAAAAAGTTCAGTTGATTATTCAGATGTATGAAAAAGAACCAGTACCCTCCAAACAA
>VMDO01032063.1:0-19357 GCA_007922755.1 Pedetes capensis
AATTCTAACTAGACTTTTCAGAAGGGTAAAAGGTACCTTGTTTTCTTGTTATTTGAACCCTTGATTTATGATTTAATTTTATCTAATTCATTGCTTATCCTCCCCAAAATGTATCCACTGCACTTCACTGTGTTTCCTTTTGAATTGATAGAAATTTCATTTCATATAAAAATCAGTAAGTTTAAGATACCTGGGTTTCAGATCCATGGGATATGATTCTCCAGGTGTTCAACGAAGCCCCAGGGCAAGACTAGTCTGAAATATCACTTCTTATAGTGTATTGTGATGAATAGAATTCTGTACCTCATTCTTGCCTTTAGGTAAGACATATAAGTTACCTACAAAATCTAAACCCAACAAGGTTTAGGTGCAATGTGTACACTTTCAGGATCCAATATCTTAAATATATAAGGGAGGAACCTATGACTTAAGACTCGTTAAACAGCAAACTTTAATGTGAATTATGGGCAAAGCTAGGAAAAGAGATCTGAAATATATAATCTTACAGTTAAGAAAAACCATAGGAGTTATCTATGTCCAGCCTCTTTCCAAATATAGGCAATTTGTCCTCTGTAGCATATCTGAAATGGGACCATCCAGCTTCCAGACTGCTTTGGAGTGATAGAAAGCCTACTGCTTTAAAAATTTATCCATTTCTTTGTTCTTAGTTCTGGTCATCAGGTAGTTTAACTGTCCATTGAATCAAAATACTACTGTATGTTGCCTTCACTGATTCTATTTCAAAACATTGGAACAACAAAAAACAAGACGAATTTTTCAAAATATGAGAATTTATGTCTAATTTCTACATGCTTTTAACTAAACATGGTGTGAATATGACTGATAATAATAGATAAAATTAAATTTTCAGCAGAGAATATTCTTCCCCGATGTCAATTTTCCCTGTGATTAATCTTTAGTATAGAAATACAACTTTTCTCCATGAGCTTCTTAGAAATTACAAAGAGTTTAAATCAAGTGCAAGCCAAATAATCAGGTAATTAAAAGAGGACAAATTCAGTAGTTTGAAATCCTTGGCTATTAGCAATTTCTGATTCTTGACTGTGTTACAAGTGGTGATAATTATTCCTTCATGAACAAATCTGAGGATCGAGCAACACTGCTAACATTAGGAAATGGGAAATTGCTCACAGCAATCATTATTTCATCATTATTAACCAAAAATGAATGGATTTGTTTTTTAAGTAGTATGTGGTTTTTCGCTTGTAATTTCCTACTTAATTATAAAGATCATTGTGAAAGCATACCTGTAAGTTTTGCTTCAGCCTACTAGAAATGCTTACATACATCCATATATGGAAAGGCCTGAGCTTGTCATGAAGTATCTTGCCAAAAGCTGCTAACAACATTTTCAGTAGACCTCTTTGTGTCATACCTCTGGTTTCATGCTTTGTATAAACCTCATGTTGCTTAAACTTTCCAGATAATCATAATAAAATGATAAATATAGTTCCATTAATTAAATATATTGCCTAAATACTGCATAAGGAATGCAGTATACTTTTTTTATAATACACAATGTAAAAATATTGAAGGGAGGGGATTGGCAGGCAGGAATGAATTTCTCTACTGAGTGATTGTAAATGAATCAATCTTTGGAATCCATTTTTATTTACTCCAAGAACAAGTTATTACTGACAAAAGGAGATAAATGATTTCATACATACCTCCAACCTACATTCAGTGACAAAATTTACAAAAAATGTCAATGAGTAGTGTAAATAATTTCTGTACCCACCAATATAATATTAAGTGAAGTACTAATGTTTGATTTCTCTAGAACAATTTATCAACATTGATTCATAAGTAAGGAATAGCAATTAAATCAGGATTTAATGAAAAGGATAGTTTATTCTAGTCCAACATGAAGTTTAAAATATTTTGCAACTTATAAGAAACTTTCATTATGGGTAAATTTATTACATCTCTCATATTAATTGTTCACTCAAAAGCAACTGCAGCAGTATATAGACAGGGACATGCCAGGAAATCAAGCTGAATTCAGAAGAGGGCATGGAACCAGGGACATCACTGCTGATGTCAGATGGATATTAGCCAAAAGCAGAGAATACCAGAAAGATGTCTATATGTGTTACTGACTGTGAAAAGGTATTTGACTGTGTGGATCCTGGTAAATTATGGATAATATTGCAAAGAATGGGAATGCCAGAGCAACAAATTGTACTTATGAGGAATCTGTACATGGACCAGAAGGCAGTTGTTTGAACAGAACAAGGAAACACTGCATGGTTTAAAGTCAAGAAAGGTGTGTGTCAGGGGTATGTCTTTTCACTCTACCTTGTCAATCTCTATGCTGAGCAAATAATCTAAGAAGCTGGAGTTTATGAAGAACAACACAGCATCATGACTAAAGGAAGATTAATTAACAACCTGTGTTATGCATATATACAATTCTGCTTGCGGAGGATTTGAAACATCTATGGATAAAGGTCAAAGAACATAGCCTTCAGGATAGATTGTGCCTCAACACCAACAAAACAAAAATCCTTACCACTGGGTCAGTATGCAACTTCATGATAAATGGAGAAAAGATTGAGGTTTTCCAAAATTTTGCTTTATTTGGTACTATAATCAATACCCACGGAAGCAGCAGTCAAGAAATCAAAAGATGCATTGCATTGGGAAAAGCTGTTGCAAAAGATCTCTTTAAAGTGTTGAAAAGTAAAGATGTCACATTGATCACAAAGGTATACCTGACTCATGTCATGGTATTTTCAGTCACATCATACTGTTGTGAAAGATGGACACTGGATAAGGGAGAGAAAGGGAAAAAATAGATGTTTTTCAATTATGATGCTGGAGAGGAATATTGAATATACCATGGGCTGCCAAAAGAACCAACAGATCCATCCAGAAAAAGTGCAACCAGAGTGCTCCTTGGTAGCAAGCATAGCTCAACTGCATCTTACATCTTTTGGACATGTTCTCAGGAGGGACCAATCCTGAGAGAAGGACATCATGTTTGGGAGAGTAGCAAGTCAATGAAAAACAGGAAGACCTTCAACTAGATGGATTGACACAATGGCTGCAACAAAGAGCTTAAACATATAAAAGATCATGTACCTGGCACAGAATAAGGAGTGTTTCATTTTCTTGTACATAGGGGCACTATGAGTTAGGCTCAACTTGATGACACCAAACAACAACATATTAATTGTATATGTTTTCATTTATAAGTTTTGCTCTTTGTAGGTTTTAAAAACCCAAGCTTGTCAAATGAATAAAGCTTGATTTACTAGCCTTTGCTTAGGTGATTTTTATACATATTACATTGCCACTATATGCTTGGTTCAGAAAAAGCTGTGGACTAGCTAGAAGTAAATGGTTGCCAGACATCAAAATATCAGGTCCTAGATTTAACTGGTAACTAGAGTATAGCTCAGTTGGTAGAGTGCTGCTTCATACACTCTGAGAGCCAGGGTTCAATCCCCAGCTCCACAAAAGCAGGAGAAGGATGTAGCAATCCACTCCTAAAGCAATTCTGAAATAATCAACCATTGAAAACCTTATAAAGTTTGATATGAGTTGGACCAACTTGACGACACCTAACAACAAAAAGATGTAACTACAGTTGGTTACCTTGAGCTGGTCAATCAGCCCCTCCAGACCTCCTCATTTCACCAGCTATGAAATGAGTGCAGAGTCTCTAATGTCCCTTCCAAGTTGAATATTTAAGATTTTCACCCTGTAAATTCAATATGTACTGATATTCTTGAATCTAATCGAGGGCTTCCTAATAATTTTAGAGGGTGACAAAATCAGATGTCTGGCTGGGTGCAGTGGTTCATGCTTGTAATCCCAAAAACATGAGAAGTGGAGGCAGGAGTTTCTCACGTTCAAGGCCAGAGGCAACCTGTGTAACTTAGCAATACCCTATCTCAAGATAAAAAGATAAAATAAAATAAATGGGATGGCAGTGTAGCTCAGTGGTAAAGCACTTGCAGAGCATGCCTGTGGCCCTGGGTTCAACTCCTATGTATCAAAATAAATAAATAATGCAGAATAAAATTTCATGCAGGGCTCAGTTGTGACTCCCCCATAGCTGGAAGACCTCATACTATTCCCCACTTCTTACTATGTCACCACCTTCCAACAGTGCCATTCTGAGGATTCACACTTTAAAATGTTAGACTTTGGGGGACATTCTAGATCCAAACAATAGTATTCTTTGCCTGGCTCACAAAGTCTCCTGTCCATTACACAATGCGAATGCATTCAGTTGATCCCCAAGTGTCCTCAAAGTCTTAGTTTCTCAAAAGTCCAAGTCCAAAGTCTCCTTTAAGACTCAAAGCAAACTTGACTTTGAATCCCTTTGAAATCACAAAGTCACATACATTCAAGATAGAATGGCACAGGATTAAATGCTTATATTTCCAAAAGAAAGGAATAGGAATATTATAAGAACGGATCAGAATAAAGTAAGACTGAAATCCAGCAAGGCAAATGTTAAATCCTCAATCTGCATGTCTGGCTTCTAGAGCACATTTTGGTGGGATGTGGGCTCCTAAGGACCAGGACAGCTCCACCTCTATTGCTTTGCTGGCTGCAGCCTACAGGGCCTCTCTTTTGGGCAGTTTTACACACTGCCTGCAGTTCTCTTTGCAGGTGGTCCACATTTCTGGCATCTCTAAATTTCTTTTTTTTTTTTTTTTTTTATTTTATTTTATTTATTTTTTTTTTTATTAGAAATTTTTAATGTACATCATAATGTGATTCATTTTGACATGCTTTTCGTTGTGACAACTTTCATATATGCAATTTGATAAGCATTCGCATCTCTAAATTTCTGACATCTCCACTGCAACTTCAGCTTCACTCTCACAGCTCCATGCATCAAGGCCTGCTTCCAGGACTCTGATGCCACAACACATTGCCTGGGATCCCAGGTTTTTCTGTGAAATCTCAGTGGAAGCCTTCCTGACACTTTCACTCTTGCCTTCTGCATGTCTGCAAAACCAGCATCAGGTGGACAATATCAAGGTCTGCTGCCTGTGTGGGCTCTATCTGGACCCACTTGAACCACAGTTACAGGGGTCTCTGAATGACTTGCTAGCAACAGTTCCCTAGGTGGTCCTGGGTGAACAGGGAACCCTGGGGCTCTCATCTCAAAAGATTCTGCCTTGGAAACTCTTTTTAATTTTTCCCCTTTACACCTTAAAGCCTGTGATAAGTGGGGTCTTGCCATATCCTAAGGTATCATCTGAGATATTTCCTATTGTCCCAGTGCAAAGAATTTAGCATTTTTATTTTTAAGACAGGGTACAACTATGTACCAGACTCGAACTTGTGATCCTCCTACCTCAGCCTGTGCAAGTGCTTGGATTACAGGCATGCACCACTGCAAACAGCTTGCCTTTTGCTTTTTTTTTTTTTTTAATGTAGCACTGTGGGTTGAATCCAGGGCCTTGCACAAACTAGGCAATTACTGTATCATTGAGCCATACCCCACTCTCCTTTTTATTTATTTATTTTTTTAATTTTTGAGACAGGGACTCCCTAACTTGCACAGGCTGCCTATGGCCTCAAATATGGCAATCCTCCCACCTGAGCCTCCCAAGTTGCTAGGATTAAAGGCATGCACCAGAGCACTGGGCTGGGGCTTAGGTCAGTTGGTAGAGTGCTGCTCTGCACTCTATGAAGCCCTGGGTTTGATCTCCAGCACTGAAAAAATGGGAGAAGGACATGGCAGTCCATTCCCAAAGCAATCCTGAAACAGTCAGCCTTTGAAAACCCTATGAGGATCACTATGAGTCAGACTTGACTGCACTAGCACCTAACAACAACCAGAACACCTGGCTGCATTTGGCTTTTCTGTTGATGCTAATCTCTTTAACAACCACATCCTCCTTAGCTGCACTATTAAATGCACTCCTTTTCTGGCCTAACTGTAAATTTTCCAAATCCTTTAGCTCTGTTCCTATTTGCTCCTGCTTTCCTTTATAAATTTGGCTAAAAACAAAACAATAGTAATACCCATGCAGCTACTGGAATGCTGTATTGCCTTGAAGTTTTTCCACTAAATAGTTTGTCATCTCTAAGTTCAGTGTCCCACAAAATCTCAGAGTATGGACGAAATGCTTGCAAGTTCTGTGCCATGGTATAAAACAGATGGCCTCTAGTTCAATTTCCAATACAGTCCTCCTTCCCACTGAGACTTTAGTAGAATAACCTTTACTGTCCCCATTCCTATCAGCATTTTGGCCTTCTGACCATAATTTCCAGCCTCACCATAATTGCTTGTGGAATTCTATTTACAGTGTTCTAGACTCCTAGCCTATTCCTCCAAACTTTTCCACCTAGAAACCAGTTCCAGAGATTTCTCCACATCATCTCAGGTATAGCAACAATTGTCCCACTTCTTAATACTAATTTTATATATTAGTCAACTTTTCATTACTATAACAAATACCTGAAGTAAATCAACTTACAAAGACAAAAAGTTTATTTTGACTCACAGTTTTGGAGGTTTAAGTTATGATCAATGGACCCCATTGTGTTTGTGTCTATGGTGCAGCAGCATATCATTGCATTAAACACATTATGGTGCAAAAATGTTCACTTCAAGGCTGAAAAGCAAAATAAGAGAGAAAGAAAAATAGCGGGGTCTCACAATCCTCCTGAAGGGACATCCCCAATGACTGGAAGGCTTTTCCCTATGACCCACATCTTAAAGTGTCCATTACTTCTCAACAATGCCAAACTGGGGATTAGGCCTTTAACACATGAACCTTTGGGAATATTTCAGACTCAAACTATAGCATCTTGAAAATGCCTAACCAAGTGCTGTAGATTTAAAACCCAGACACTAGCCTTAAAGGTAAGTAGTGAACTTATTTTATCAGCTTTATGGGCCATAGAAAAAGTAAAGGTTCCTTTTATAAGTCAAAACTGACCCCTTAGAAAAAGTAACACTTGGGATCTGTTCTATAAGGTAAAACCAATCCCATGTGCATGTAAAACAAGAAAAGAATGAAGTCCTATTGGATACATCCAGGCTCTTTTAAAAAAGAAATTAAAATCACATCCATGATTGAAATAGTCTACATCATCCCCAAATCCCCTTAGGTTTAGGCTCCTAAATTTACTATCCCTCTGGCTATTGGCTAGAACTGATGGATAGTTTTGGCAAATCCCACAGGGTGATCTTTCTATGAAAGGAATTACTGGCTTTGACAACACAGCTATTAACCTTGAGCATTTTTAATCACCCACCAATTAAGCATAAGCACCCTTAAGCTCCCAGTGATTAACCTTTATTACCCCAAGTTGCTCCCACAGGCTCTCCTACTTACTTAAAGACAAAATAGCAGAATGACAAACTATAATACTGTTAACCTTTTCATAGTGTATTTTGGTGACATGGATATAAAAAATACTTTATGACTCTTAAAAATACATTAGTTGCCTCAGTGAAAAAAATATACTAAGTTGTCTAAAGTATTTGAGCCAAAGATGCTGGGTAAAACTAGCTTTGGGAAAAGCAGTCTCCTGTCTGGGATGTTGGAAAAAGGAATAGACTAAAGTGAAGAAATCTGGGTTTTATATACACCATAGTATGAATGGGCTGGGATTTAGCTCAGTTGGTAGAGCACTGCGCTGCAGTCTCTGAGGTCCTGAGTTCAATTCCCAGCACCACAAAAATGGGAGAAGGGCCTGGCAATCCACTCCCAAGGCAATCCCGAAGCACTCAGCCATTGAAAACCCTATGAGGGTCGCTATGAGTCGGATACGGACTCGAAGGCACCTAACAACAACAACAACAATAGTATGAATAGAACAACTGAGGAGTAACCAAAATTCTCCATGCCTCAGTTTTCTCAGGTGTACATTGAGAGCAATTGTGGTTTTTATTGCTACTGTATTGTTTTGGTTTGGTTTTGTTCTGGGGGCTATTTTTTCTCTCACCCTTTACTTATGACTTTCCTTATGTAGCCCAGGCTGAACTCATGCTCCTCCTGCCTCAGACCTGTGAGTGCTGGGATTACTGGTGTGTGCCACCATGCCTGGCAATTGAGGGCAATTTTAGATAATCTCTGATACTCTTCTCAGCTGTAATATTCTGTGATTCTGATCTATTTTTCTATGATGAGCTAATAGGAACTAATTCAAACAGGGCAAATAATTTGAGAGCAGAATGATGAAGGCAGGTATGTTTGATTACCCTTCTGATTACATTCGGACATGAAGTCAGTTACCACAGTATAAACTGGGATATATGTCCCCAGAAGCTGAAGCATAGGCGCTCTAGAAACATAGTAGTAATTCAGTTTTTGAACATTTCAGAGGCCCCCATGGCATTTCTAATATTTGTTGTCCTTTTATAGGTTTAGATTTATAGACTTAGAACTTCTGAGGCAATTTCTCTGTAGCTATTCTGTGGCATATGGGAAGGTGCTACTACCAGGCAGAGATTGGTACCAGAAGAGAAGTATTTGGGCCTAAAAGTAAGGTGTCTTATGACTTGGAAAAAGACAGATGAAGCATAGATCATACAATTTTCCACCCACTATCCTTTTTTATGATAGACAAAATGTATTTCATAGGAAAGAATAACATTGATAGTCACCATATTGATAAGAATAATATGGTTTTAATATATTATTGCAAGGCAGGAGCAAAACTCTTGAAAGTCCTTTGAGAGTAAAAGCATAAGTGTGAGATAATATCTGCATCTTATGATGTATAGGGGAATGCTAAATTGTTCTGAACAAAGTGAAAGATACCGAAAGAAAAAGTGGGGAATATTGTTTTCTATTAGTACTGTTGAGAGAAAAGGGAGAACAATCTGGAAAGAGCAAACAGAAGGAACAAGAAAGAAGGGAGACTGAAGCCTGACCTGTCAGAAGTAGTCTAATAATTCTTTAATGAAAAGTTTTTCAAGAATACAATTTAAAACTCTTTGCATCACTGAAATCACATGCCTTTCCCTTCTCACCACTTTTCAGAAAAGTTTGCTACAAACTCTACATGAGTGTCATACATATGGAAATTAAGGGAAAATGACTGAGCTACAAAACGGAGCCAACATGGAGCAGATATTAAGAATATAGAGAACAACATCTACAAAAAGTCCAGAAATCAGAGGCAGAAAATGCAGATATGTAACCATATGGGTTTTTTTGGTGTTGTTTGGGGGTTTTTCTACTAAACTATACTTCTCAATTTCTGGTAGCTTACCTCTATCATCTTTCAAGGAATTACCTTTCCCCCATTTCTTTTGGATTTGTATACAATACACTTCCCTATCTACTTGGTTATAGGAGTGGTCTATGACCCAAGCTGTGCCCGTCATAATTTCCCTTTCCATTGGCTACAGTATCTAATCCAAACTGTGGTCTACACAGCACCAGATATGTTCTCTTTAATTAAGAAATCTCAGGGTAGGCACAGTGGTGCAGGACTGTAATTCCAGTGATTTGGGAAGCAAAGGCAGGAGGATCACAAGTTCAAGGCTAGATGCCACCTGTATAATTCAGCATGATCTTGTCTCAATATAAAAAAATAAAATAAGGTACTGGGATGAAGATCAGTGGTAGAACACTTGGAAAATATGAGCAAGGCCCAGAGTTCAACTCCTGTAATACCACAGAAAGAGAGAGAGAGAGAGAGAGAGAGAGAGAGAGAGAGAGAGAGAGAGAGAGAGATCTCAGATCGTAGGTAAAACTAACATTGTCTCACTATTATTTTTTATTGCTTCCTCAATTATTTATTTATTTATTTATTTTTGCGGCACTGGGGTTTGATCCCAGGGCCTCATGCTTGTGTGCTCTGCAAGTGCTGGACCACTGAGCTGCACTCTCAGCCCCCCCCCCTTTTTTTTTTTTTTTTTACTTTTTGAGACAGCATCTTGTTAAGTTACTCAGACTGCCTCTGGTATCGAAATTGTGATCCTCCTGCCTCCGCCTCCCAAGCTGCTGGGATTACAGGCTTGTGCCACCGCGCCCGGCTCCTCAATTTTCTTTACAGATCATTCAGTTTTAGCATATAGAAATGCAACTAATTTTTGTGCTTTGATTTTGTACACAACTTGGCTGAATTTATTAGTTGTGATATTGTTTCAATGGAATCCTTTTCTACATGTAAGATCATGTCATCTGCAAATAGTGATGATTTTAATTCTCCCTTTCCAATTTGGATGTTTTTAAAAAATAAATTAAAATAAAACAAGTCCATGTATGGCAGCATCAAAAAATAAATTCATTAGGAGTACACTTAACCAAGGAGATGAAAGCATTGTACTTTCAAAACTAAAGTATTGCACCTCAAAAGTTAAGTGCTTTAGAGCCAAGATACACATTTATATGTTTCTAGGAAAGGAAGGAGTTCAAAGCCCAAACATAATGAAACTTCTTTTTATTAGAGGTTTTGATGAAGAATTATTCCTGAATATCCAATTGTTATTTCAAATGAAAGATAATAAACATATACACTGAACATAATTTTTTTCTTAGAAACATTGTGCTGGGTGTGGTGGTGCATGTGAGTAATCCCAATGTCAAGATGTAGAAGCAAGAGGATTGCAGATTCAAGGCCAGAGGCAAACTGTATGATTTAGCGAAATCTTGTCTCAAGGTAAAAAATAAAAGGTATGCTGGAGGTGCAGCTTTGTGGTAGAGTGCTTGCAAAGCATTTGTGTTGCTTTTTAGGTGCTGACTCACAATATTAAACCTATTTTTTAGAAATGTGTTCCTACTTATAAATTAATTCTATTACCTTGACCAAGATAGATAGATATAAGTAGATAGAGGCTCTAATTTTAATCAGATCTATTACTTCAAAGACATTTGAAAGCAGTTCCCATTGGGTAAACATTTCAGAACAGGATGGGGTTTAGAAGCCACTAGTGCTCATGAAAATGCATTGCTTAGAGCTCCTTCTGTGAAAGGTATAATGGATGGGCAGCCTCAGGTGTTGTCCGATGGATCCACCACCATATATAGGTGAACATCACATTTTCCAGACAATGACTAAGCACAGTTGTTGTTAGGTGACATGGAGTCAGGTCTGGCTCATAGTGACTATATGTACAGCAGAATGAAAAACTCCCCAATTCTGTGCCAGGTACACAATCTTATTTATGTTTAACTGTAGGGTACTGCCTAGAGAGGCAATTTGCCCCAGGGCCTATCTAGGCCCCCTTGGATGACTGAGGCTTTTTCCCCAGGCAGTCACTTTTGCCCTACATCCTGGAACTCAGGGTCATCGAGCTCCCTAAGATGGCACTGGCATCTATTCCCTTGCCTCAGACCCCTCGACACCGACTGGCTGTTTCCAAACCCCAGAATGGCTCGTGATTGGACCATTCTGGAATGACCCCTGATTGGCTACTTTTACAAAACCAAATTTGAATGTCCCCTCTGATTGGCCGAAACACGTATGGGTTGACTGCCTCTGATTGGTCCCCGGAAAGCCCCAGAAGAGTATATAAGGGCGATACATGGAGCAGTCAGGGTCCATTCCATCGACTGGGACAGACAAGGGAGAAATAAAGAGCTGTTGGAGCAGAGCACTTGGAGTCTTCATTGGGAAGAAAAGAAGCAAGGAGATGCGATGGGCAGAAGCCTCTGAGCCTGCCTTTTTCAAGGTTTCTCAGAGCAGCCGTGGGCATAAGCCTCCTTTCTGGGCAGCGAGGCTCCTGGGTGCCCAGCTCCCCCTCACCAGAAGACGGGTCTTTGGCTGCTGGTTCCTGCTCATGGCCGGAGCGAGTCCAGCAGCAGGGCGATGCCCCACATTTAACCCCATTGTTACAGACACTGTGTCCATATATCTAGTGGAGGGTTTTTCTTGTTTTCATTGACCTGCCACACTACCAAACATGACATCCTATTCCAGGGTTTGGTCCCTCCTGACTACATGTCCTAAATATATCAGATACAGTCTAGCCATCCTTGTTTCCAAGGAGCACTTTGATTGTACTTCTTCTAGGACAAATCTGTTCATTCTTTTGACAGTCCATCGTATATCCAGTATTCATCTCCAGTACCATAATTCAAAAGCATCAATTCTTCTCCTGTCCCCTTTTTCATCATCCATGTTTCACAACCATATGATGTGACTGAAAGTACCATGGCATGGGTCAGGCATACCTTTGTCTTCAATGTGACATTCTTACTTTTTAATACTTTAAAGAGATCTTTTGCCACAGCTTTTCACAAAGCAACACATCTTTTTATTTCTTGACTGCTGCTTTCATGGGTGTTGATCATAGAACCAAGTAAAGCAAAATCGTGGACAACCTCAATATTTTCTCCATTCATTTTGCACACTGACTCAGTTGTAAGGACTTTTGTTTTGTTGATATTGACTCACAATCCATACTGAAGGCTGTGTTCCTTGACCTTCATCAGTAAATGTTTTAAATATTCTTCATTTTCAGCAATCAGAACCATGTCATCTGCATAATGCAGGCTGTTAATGAGTCTCCCTTCAATCCTGATGCCATGTTCTTCATAAAGTCCAGCTTATGGAATGATTTGCTCAGCATAAAACCTGAAGAGATATGGTGAAAGGATACATCCCTGATTCATACCTTCTTGACTTTAAACCAAGCAGTGTTTCCTTGTTCTGTTTGAATGACTACCTCCTGGTCCATGTGCAGATTCTTCATGAGTACAACTCGGTGCTCTGGTATTCCCATTCCTCATAGTGTTATCCATAATTTGTTATGATCCACACACTCAGATTCCTTTGCACAGTGGAAGAAATACAGATAGACATTTTTCTGATATTCTCTGTTTTGGCTAATATTCATCTGACATTGGCAATGATATCCCTGGTTCCCTGCCCTCTTCTGAGTCTGGCTTGATTTTCCGGCAATTCCCTGGCTATATACTGCTGCAGTTGCTTTTGAATGATCTTTAGTACAATTATGATTGTGTGTGATAATAATGATATTGTTCGATGGTTTCCACATTTAGTTGGATCCCATTTCTTGGGAATGGGCAGAAATATGGATCTCTTCCAGTCAGCTGGCCAGGTAGCTGTTTTGCAAATCTCTCAGCATAAACATGATAGCACTGTCAGTGCTGCATCTGTTTGTTGAAACATCTCAATTGGTATTCCATCAAATCCTGGAGCTTTGTGTTTCACCAGTTGCTTCAAGGCACATTCTACTTCATCCTTCAATACCATTGGTTCCTTATCATATGCCACCTCTTGAAATGGCTGGTCATCCACCAATTCTTTTAGGTATAATGACTCTGTGTTTTCCTTCCCCCTTCTTTTGATGTTTCCTACATCATTTAATATTTTCCCTGTAGAATCTTCCACTATTGCCAGTCTAGGCTTGAATTTTTTCCTCAATTCCTTAAGCTTGAGAAAAATAGTGTGTTCTTCATTTTGGCTTTCTGACTCCAACTCTCTGCATATGTCACTGAAATATTTGATTTTATCTTCTCAAACTGCCATTTGAAATCTTATGTTTAGTTCCTTAACTTCATCATGTCTTCCTTTTCCTTTCACTGCTTGAGTTCAAGGGCAAATTTCAGAGTCTCTTTTGACATGCAATTTGGTCTTTTCTTTTTTTCCTGTTTTTTTAATAACCTTTGGCTTTCCTCACGAATTATTATATTTGATGCTATGCTTCAACCCATCTGGTTTTCTATCATTTGTGTCTAATGCATTAAACCTGTTCTTGAGGTGATGTCTAAACTCAGGTGAGATATACTCAAAGTCATACCTTGGCTCTTGTACTCTTGTTCTAATTTTCCTCAGTTTCATTTTGAACTTGCACATGAGCACCTGGTCTTGTTCTGACATTGGATATAGAGCTTTTCCATCACTTATTTCCACAAATGTGGTCAATTTGGTTCCTATATGTTCTATTTGGTGAAGTCCATGAGTATAGCCATCGTTTATGTTGATAAAAATGTGTATTTGCTATGAAAAGGTAATTGGTCTGACAAAATTCAATTATTTGATCTCTAGCATCATTTCTGTTACCAAGGCCATATTTTCCAACTACTGAGCCTTCTTCATTATTTGCAACTTTTGTATTCCAGTCACCAGTAATTATCAGCATGTCCTGATTACATGTTTGATCTATTTCAGATTGCAGAAGCTGATAGAAATCTTCCCTATCTTCATTTGTGGCCTTAGTGGTAAGTGTGTAAATTTGAGTAATAGTCATATTAACTGGCCTTTCTTGTGGGCATATATATATATTTTTTTTTCTATTACTGAGAGCATTGTATTTCAGGACAGATATTGAGATGTTTTTACGATGATGAATGAAACCCCATTTCTCTTTAGTTATTCCCAGCATAGTAGACCATATGATTATCTATCTCAAAATTGTCATTCCCAGCACAGTAGATCATATGATTATCTGTCTCAAAATGGCCCGTGCTGGACCACTGTAGCCCACCAATGGCTAGAATGTCAATATTTATACACTCCATTCCTCCTTTAATGATTTCTATTTTTCCTAGATTCATACTGCTTACATTCTATGTTCCAATTATTAATGGGTATTTACAGTTGTTTCTCCTCATTTTGAGTTGTGCCACATCAGCAAATGGAGGTCCTTGGGGCTTTACTCCATTTCCATTATTAAGGTAGACTCTACTTTGAGGAGACAACTCTTCCCCAGCAGTCTTCTGTGTGCCTCCAACCTGGGGTCTCATTTTTCAGCATTATATCTGACAGTGTTTCTCTGCTATGCATAGGGTTTTCAATGGCTAGTTGTTTCCGGGAGTGAGTTGCCAGGTCCTACTCCCTAGTCTGTCTTAGTCTGGATGCTCAGCTGAAACTTTTCTACCATGGGTGACCCTGCTGATATCCGAGATACTATTGGCATAGTTTTCAGCCTCATAGCAACATGTAAGCCCCCACAGTACAGCAAAGTGACAGACATGTGGGTGAAGCACAGTAGGGGTACCAATGGAGGTTTATATGACAAAGGATGAGACATCTCTGACAAGTGACTTTGGTTTAACATCTGCCTTTTGTTTGACCAACCATTGTTGGAAATGTGCATTAGCCTATGTCTCTTTCTCCTTCCCTTTGCCTTTCATTCCAGTGTCCAGATATGGAAAAAATGAACTAAATGCTTCTGCACCCTCTCCTGCTCATCTTCTACCAAAAAAACATTTTACTTGACCAATTCTGTCTTAACATTTATTTCTAGGCAGATCCATCATGAAAAGAGATAAAGTAACTTTCTTGCATAGTTGTTGAGTTGAGTAGTGACTATCATAGGGTTCTTTGATGGTTCATAGTTTTGGGAGTGGGCTGCCATGTCCTTCTCCCATTTTTACAGTTCTGGGTATTGAACCCTGAGCCTAAGAGAGCACAGAGTAGGAATCTACCAACTGAGCTAAACCCCAGCCCCACCTTCTTGCATAGATTCCTGATTTGGCAGTTTCTATGCCTACAAACCACCTAGTAACTTTAATGAAAAAAAGTCAATAAACTAAGTTATTTGGCATCTAGTATAACCCCATATTTTAGAAAATATGTGTTATTATCAGACTCTTTTTATTTTAATGAATTTTTTAGAGAAAGACACTAAAGGCCAAACTATGAAGTAGGCAGGGGGTGTATCTAAGTGTCAGGAAATTCTGACTGCTTATTTTGGAGAACACACTGAAAACAGGGATAGGGACCCAAATTTCATGGATGAAAGAGTTCATACATGTATCTCTTGAGTGACAAAGAGCAGGAAGGCAGATTCTCTGCTGCATAAGGAGTCTAGGAATTTCACTATGTGGCAATCTGTAGATGATTACTTAACCAAGGACTTAGTCCCAACCCTCAGAGATATTATATTAATGTAACTTTCTAAGTTTTTTCTTCAATAATACCTTCCATGGTGCCCAAGCCATCAGCAAGCAGTTTTTAAATTTTGTCAATATATACTTATACATTTTTATCATGAACCAGCAACTTTTCTCAATACTTCATACAATTAACCTAATTACTACTATAAGCTTATGAATGAGTACTGTTATACTAATTTTTCAGAGGAGGCACCAAAAGATTAAGAAACTTATTCAAAGCATACATCCATTAACTGGCAGAATCAGTTTGTAAACTTGCAGACTGTTTATTTTTTTCTTGTTTGATTTTTTTTTTTCAGTACTGAGGGTTAACCCAGGCCCTCATGCATGCTAGGCAAGGGCTCTACTGCTGAGCTGCACATCCAGCCCCTTTTTTATTTGTATTTTGAGGCAGGGCCTTGCTAAGGTGTAGGCTGCCTCTGGCCTTGAACTCCTGCCTCAGTCTACCAAAGAATCATTGTTCTTAACCACTACATTTTGATGACTGCATCTCGTGATCTTATAACATTGCAACATAAGCTTAGCTGTGCATATGCAATTACAGGATGGGTCTATTTTCACACAGGACTAGACAGAAGAAGTAGAAGTAGTCTTCTATATTCTACCATTACTAAGGTCAGAAATGTGAAAGTGATATCAATTCAGGGGAAAAAAGTAGTTCTTAGTGTCTAGAAGATAACCATGAATAGAGGAATGAATTTTCCATGGCAAAGAGGAAAGACAATCTAGAATCAGGATACAGTAATGATTCAGTATATAATTTCAATCCAACATGAATAGTAATAGGAAAAATATATATGCATGTATATAATTTTATTATATATGTACATATATAATAAATACATATATATATATATATATATATATATATATATATATATAAATACATATATATATATCCTCTTATTGCATCCCCTAATAATTCATGCTAAAAGGGAATGAAACTTGAAAGTGAAAATATAGATCCTCCTATTTTATTTCAGGGATGTTATCATGGCAGATGACATTTGATTATATTTATGGGTTTATATTTATGAGTAGGAAAAAATAATACTTCAATATCATAAAAACTATCATGATGAATTACTTCTGATATTGGCAGAGTATAGATATTTTGATTTTTCCTCATCGTTTTATCTACATATTTTGCAATGCCTCCATGAATATGCATTGCTTTTATGACCAGAAAAGAAGTTAGTAACATATGTGACAGGTAGATATATTTTAAATAAATTTTACTGTGTATGTTTCAGGTTTACAACATGATGTTATTGATATATATATAGATACTAAAATGGTTACTATAGTGAAACTAACACATCTATCATCTCACATAATTACTTCTTGTGTGTGACATGATCAGCTAAAATCTACTTCTTTATAAAAAATCCCTAATATAATACAATTTTGTTAACTATAGTCCTCTGGACTTGTTTATCATAGTACATATCTGCTATTTTTTATCTTTTGTCCTCCATTTATCTATCTCCTCTCCCTTGCCCATGGTAACCACTACTTCATTCTGTATCTGTGCATAAAATGAATAGCATAAAAATAAATAACACAATTTAAAGGTGGAACTGAATAGAAATTTCTCCAAAGAAGACAAACAAATGTACAGGAGGTATATGAAAAGGACCACAACATATATTAAAAACCCCACTACATCGATTCACACATATAATGATGACTATTATCAAAAAGGGGCTGGGATTTGGCTCAGTTGGTAGAGCGCTGCGCTGCAGTCTTTGAGGTCCCGAGTTCCATTCCCAGCACCGAAGAACTGGGAAAAGGACCTGGCAATCCACTCCCAAGGCAATCCCGAAAACAGTCTGCCATTGAAAACCCTAGGAGGGTCGCTATGAGTCAGATACCAACTCGATGGCATCTAACAACAACAATTATCAAAAAACAAGAGATAACAAATATGAAAGAGGTTATAAAGAAAAGAGAACATTAGGCATTTATTTGTGGGAATGTAGACTGGTCTAGCCATTATGGAAAACAGAATGGAGATTCCTAAAAAATTCAAAATAAAAGTATGGTATGACCTAGCTATCCCTATTCAGGGTATAAAATCACTACCTCATAAAGATTACCTGCACTCCTATGTTCACGGCAACATTATTGACAATATCCAAGTTATGAAAAAGGTCTACATGTCCATTAGTGGACAAATGGATAAACAAAATATAGCATATATAAATATAATGGGATAATATTCAGCCTTAGAAAAGAAGGAGATCCTGCAATTTGCTAACAACATGGATGGAGTTGGAAGACATTAATGCTAAGTGAAATAAGCCAAATACAGTTAAATTTTCATTGAGATTTAAATCACATGCCACAAATTCAACTTTTTAAAGAGCACAATTCAATGGTATGTAGCATATTTCACAGACGTAGAACCATTATCACAACCTAAGGTTAGATACTTTCATTACCAAAAATAGAAACATCATATCTATTAGCAGTCACTTGCCATTCCCCCTCCCCCTAGTGCCTGGGAATCAGTAATCTGTTACTATTTACTATGGAGTTACCACTTCTGAGTGTTTCATATAAATGAAATCATAAAATATGTAGTCTTTTGTGTCTGCATTATTTCAATTAATTTAATGTTTTCAAAAATCACTCATGCTGTAGTATGTATCAGTAATTCATTTTTTATGGTTGAATAATATACCATCATTGGATATGCCACATGTTATCTACTTACACATTGATGGAACATTTAAGATATTTC
Organism: Pedetes capensis; assembly: GCA_007922755.1. Lineage (NCBI taxonomy): Eukaryota > Metazoa > Chordata > Mammalia > Rodentia > Pedetidae > Pedetes > Pedetes capensis. Next base: position 18,568 of record VMDO01032063.1, read on the forward strand.
TACTCTTTTACTATTATAAATAATGTTGCTATGGGCATTCATGTAGAAGTTTTTATGGGAATATATGCTTTCAATTCTTTTTGGTATGTAATTAGGAACAGAATTTCTGGGTTATATTTTTAGAATACTTAGAAAAAAAGCCAAACTATTTTCTCAGACAGCCAAATCTGTCCACATTTTCACCAATAATTTTTCTTTTTGACTTTTAAAAGTATCATTATGTGCATGCTAGTAGATGTAAGGGGCTGGGATTTAGCTCAGTTGGTAGAGAGCTGCGCTGCAGTCTCTGAGGACCCTAGTTCAATTCCCAGCACCGCAAAAATGGGAGAAGGGCCTGGCAATCCACTCCCAAGGCAATCCTGAAACAGTCAGCCATAGAAAACCCTATAAGGGTTGCTATGAGTCGGATACCGACTCGACGGCACCTAACAGCAACAACAGTAGATGTAAAGTTGTATCTCATGGTGATTATGACTGAGCATCTTTTCATGTACTTACTTTCCATTTGTATATGCACTTTGGAGATCTATTTGGGTCTTTTGCTCGATTTTTAATTTTCTTATTCATTTTTTTTTATTTATAGAAGTTCTTCATATATTCTGGATACACATTCCTTATCATTTATGTGACTTGGAAACTTTTCCCCCATTTTGTGGGGTTTCTTTTTACTTTCTTGAACGTTCTTTAAATGAATATTCTTATCTTGGCTAAAAATCCAATTTATCTATTCATTCTTTCTTCCCTCTGTTTGGATATCATGTCTAAGAACCATCACCTAATCCACACAGTC
>VMDO01032064.1:0-19396 GCA_007922755.1 Pedetes capensis
TAGGGAAAAATGTACGAGGAATATTTAGAGAGAATGCCTCCTTTTCTGTAAAAAAGAAGAAGAAATACAGATATAAATATATGCTGGTTTTTATAAAAAGATACACAAGAAGAATAAATCAGAAACGTATGGCAATGACTGCCTCAGTTGGGTGGCTATGTCATAAAGCTACCTAACATACATAGGAATAGGGCAGAGGGGATAAACTTAGGAACAAGAATCTGCATATCCCTTTATTAGATGATACTTTTTTCTCAGAGTTTACCTTTATCTGAATATATATTTTCATATACCTTTGTTTTTTGAATAATGTAAATACTTTATATTTAAACTTAAATTTAAATAATAAGAAGTTAAGGAAATACTTAAATTTGAAAATGCAGTAAAGAAATAAATCTAACCATGCCTCATACACAGACCTGTAATCCCAGTGACTCAGAAAGCTGAAGCAATAGGATTGCAAGTTCAAGGCCAGAGGTAGCCTGTGCAATTTAGCAAGGCCCTGTCTCAAAAGTATAAAAAAAGGGCTGGGAGTGTATCTCAGCAGTAGAGCTCTTGCCTAACATGTGTGAGGCTCTGTGTTTAACCCACTAGTATTACAAGAAGAAAGAAAGAAAGAGGGAGAGAGAGAGAGAGAGGAAGGAATGAATGAATAAATTTAGCTGTATATTAAATTGACAGCATGACAAAAGAAAATAGAATTATTTTAATAAATGTTTTATAAAACTGTAGCTTTACATTTTACATGGCATCTATTCTGAGGATAAAAATGAACTGCAAAGAAATATTCAATTATTCAATAATTCATTGTTATTAGCAACATTGGTGTTGCAATTCTGAAACTGTTCCATGTACATAGCAAGATTTTCATTGTGATAAAAAAAGAGACAAAGATATGATATAAGTGAATGTAATAAAATGTCTTACCTGGTAAATGTTAGGATGAGTTTATAAATTGTTTATACTATATGTCAAATATTTTTATATATTTGACTCCTAAAAGTACTGAGAAGCAATACTTCTGCAAAGAACAATTAACTGATTCCTAATACATGTTTTGACTTCTCACACAAGGGATGAAAGTTGCTTGGTTAAATGGATGATTCCAAGTCTAGTACAAAAAATAATACAAGGTAGATCTGGAATATATTATAAGAAAACTGAAGGGTGCTCAATTACTAATAGAGTAATGCCAAAAGTACATAGGAGCCAATATGGAGGGACTTCCACTGTCTAAATTTTAGAAAGTTAGAACATAATAAGCAAATAATGAAAATATCATTAACAAGTGAGTTTTAATAAGTAATAATTTAGACAAATTCTGAGTCCATAATAATATATACATATACTTTACTAGTGCTGAAGTTTTAATTCAGTTGGTAGAGTGCTGCACTGAGCTGAGGCTCTGGCTTTGATCCCTGGCACCATAAAAATGGGAGAACGGACCTGGTAGCCCAATCCTGAAACAATCCCCAAACAATCAACCATTGAAAACCCTATGAATACCAGAGAAGCACTGACATAGTGCTGGGCACGGCATGGTGTCAGGTAGTATTTCATTCTGTTGCATATAGTTTCCACAATGCCTCAGACTGGACTTGACAGCACTTAACAACAACAAACACTTACCTAAATAAAATGGGAGATCTCTACTTTAGGGAAGAATGCTGGTGACTAAATGTAAAAGGACTGATCAAATTAGAAAATTACCATGTTGCAATGACAATTTCATAACTGATTTATGTAAGGATTATGTATTGATTTCAAACTGATTGACTATGTGATAAATGACTGAGCAACAGGAGATTCACATTGTCCAAAAGTGTCACTCCACTGACAAACTACTAACTTAAGGGGAAATTGTTGGTTTATAACAGATCTAGTGTTGACCTAATTACATTATTAAACTTAGCACTACGACTGAGACAACCTAAGTTAATATGCCTCCTGATTTGACGCAGTGAGATCACAATGTTATCTTACAGAGTGTTCTGGCCAGTAAGGTTTAACACATATCATATCAATTCTCAGATCTGCCTTTTGGTTTTCAGGAAACCTAGGGGATAAAACACTAGAATGATGATACCATAAGGAAACAACCCAGTCCAGAATATGGACCTTACTCAAATATCAAAAACTTCACAGGGCTGCTCTAGACTTAAAATGACTGAAGAGACATAATATCCAAATGCAATATGTCATTTTTATTAGTTCTATATCTAAGTAAACAAAAACATATATAAAAGATAGAACCAAAACAAAAAGTAAATATAAAAGATATTTGTGACAGTTGGGGATATTTTAATTTGGAGTGAACATTAAATGATATTATGGGTTAGTGTTATTTTTTAAGCATGAAAATGATATTGTGTTGACATAGGAGGATTTCTTTATTCTTCAGGGATTTGAGACCCCTATCACTCACTCTAAGCTATGAATGTCTTAAAAAGAGTATCTGTTTCATCTTTAAAGATAATGTTTTCTTTTGTACTGGGGGTTGACCCAAGGGCCTCGTGCTTGCATGCTTTGCAAGTGTTTTACCACTGAACTGCACTCTCAGCCCATTTTTTTACTTTCTGAGACAAGGTCTCACTAAATTATGTAGACTGCCTCTGGTCTCAAACTTGCAATCCTCCTGCCTCTGCCTCCCGAGTTGCTGGGATTACAGGCATGCGCCACTGCACCCAGCCAGAAGGGATTTTTTAAAGTGGTAATATTTTCATACAGCTGAAAGAAAACATTACATTCATGAAACAAGAATAGGGAATATATAACCTTTTCTAAAATGCAAATCTACTTCATTGCTGGTGTTCTCTTTTATTTAGAGGAAGAAAAAAGAATTATTGAAAAATATGATTAATGAAAATTTTAGAAAGAGGAAACAGAAAATGGGGAGAAATAAGCTATCAATTCCAAAACAATCTTATAAACTGAAAGACATGAAGATCCACATCAAAAGGCTATCTAAATGTACAGTACAACAGATGAAAACAATCTCAAACCAAGGAATATCACTGGGAAATGTCAGGATACTGACAACAAAGAGAATTTAGTAAAACTTTCTTAAAGAAAAAATATCCATACAAAACATCAGGTATCAGAGTGTCATGACACTTTGAGCTGCTGATGACAAATATATAAGAGACGTTCAATAAAATAATGTTTAAAGCCTTTGAGGAAAGTTGAGAGCCATATTCTCTCCAACGTTTTCATATATAACTGGAAATTATCGGTAGTCTAGATTAAAAATCCACTGCTCCCTGGGCCCATTAGAATTTACTACTGACCCAGGTCTTATTTTCTGTTCCAACATTCTCTTCCTCAAAAGTGAACAGGGGCCTTTTTGTTAAAAGAAGTTGTTCAACTATAAGCTTCTATCATTTCTCCTTATGATTCTATTAAAATGACAGTGAAGGAATTTTAAAAAGAAGCTTTGAATCCTGATATCTTTTTCTCACCTCTTTATTCCTTTAATATAATTGTTTGCAATGTTTCTCTTATTGATTGTCTCTAAATCTAACATTTGTTTCTAAATCCATCTTAAAATAATAGCGTCTTTATTTATGTGTTCTCTACCTTTTCTAGCTACCTGTTTTCTAGAGAATATTTCTTAATTATTATAGTATTTAATTTTTTAACATATAAAATAATTAGTTTCCAAAATTTTTGTCTACTTTCTTGGATAAATTTTCATGCATCTACTTAAACACGCCCCCACCTGTCTGTCAATTTGCCATGGGGGTTGCATGTTGCTATGATGCTGAAAGTTATGCTAACAGTATCTCAAATACCAGCAGGGCTACCCATGGTATACAGCTTTCAGCTGAGCTTCCAGACTAAGACAGACTAGGGAGAAGGATTTAACAGTCCAATTCCTAAACAGTTAACCATTGAAAATCCAATGAATAGCAGAGAGTCACTGTCAAATATAGTCCCAAAATTGAGCCTCCCAGGTTGACAGACATTCAAGAAACGACTAGAGAAGAGTTGCCTCCTCAAAGAAGAGTCAGTCTTAATGATGGGAATGAAGTGAAAGCCCTCGTAGCTCCTTTTGCTGATGTGGTACAACTCAAAATAAGAACAAACATAGTGGCTGCACCCATGGGCTCAAACATAAAAAAGATCATGCTCATGGCACAGAGTTGGTTAGTGTTTTGTTCTGTTTTATACAGTCTTTATGAGTTGGATCTGACTCAATGGCACCTAACTTTACAAATATAATTTTTCATGTGGTGTTTATTTCTTTATTTTTAGTCAAATTTTACATGGATCTTGTTCCTCTCCCCAGTGGACATTCACTGTTTTTCTGAGATTATTTTCTTCTCTCTTTCCTTTGGCTCTGCCTTCAGATCTTAAGTGGGGATGGCAAATGCTATCTTGTTAGCTGCCTGGATTACTGGGTAAAGAAAAGGAACTATAATTATGAACAGCTTATTTAAGAAATTTTTGCTTTGTGTTCTGGTCTCTGTGAAAAGGTTCACTCTAGTTCTATGTGTATATTCTATTTTCTCATTACCCTACTATCAAATGATTTAGGTGTTTGACTAGATAAAACTCTGAGTTATGAGAACTTAATTATACATAGAAACATCTTGAAAGTGTTTGCCTAAGCCATAAAAAACCTTTCAGAAATTTATTAGAATTAATGCTTGGCAGTGTATCAATTTTTATGATTCTAATACTTTCTGGAGCTGCCCACGAATAATAACTTTTGCCATATCTTTCTTGTTGCATAGAAGAGACACATTTGGGGCTTATTTTAATAGTTGTTTCTACTGACTGATAAATATAGGTAAATAAGTCAGCTATAGAGTTTTCATTCATTCAATAACCCATTCATTCATTCAACAAACATGTATTCAGCACCTATTAGGTGCCAAGCACCAAGGAAGCATTTGAAAGCACCAAAACAATGTTACTTCCTCCATGTAGTTTATGGTCTTTGGGGACAGTAAGCATGCAAGCTAGCAACTGCAGTATAATATTATAAATGCTATAATTGATATATATCTGGGACTCTGTGGGAGTGCAGAGGGTGGTATTCTTAAACCCAGCCAGGAAGGCAAGAGAAAGCTTTTGGGAAGAGATAATGCTGAGGTTGATCTTGAACGATAATATTGTTGTTGTTGTTGTTGTTGTTGTTCTATGATAACATGAGAGTTTACAAAGTTGAGGAGGCCATGCTAGAAAAAAGGGAACATCTTGAGTAAAGTCTGAGTTTTAAGAAAGATCATACATAAGAAAAAAGCCATATATATAAGAAAGGTTACATATAGTCTGGCTTGCCTATAATTCATAAAATATATTGAGAAAAGAAAAAATGAGTATGGAAAGATGTTTATGGCAAAGATTTTAATGACTCTTACAACAACATGTCAAGATAATGAGTTTGCAGCTTTTCCTATAGATCATGGAGATGCAAAAACGATTTTTAAAAAATAAAAGATGACATCAACTATAGCAAATATTCTTTAATTTCTTCAAAAGAAAGCCTAAAACAACCTATGTTTCAAACAAGCCAATTACATTCTTGATCTTTATTCTCTTGAAGATCAGGTTTATTTGTTGTATTAATTGGTAATTTATCAAAAATGAACCTGATATACATTAAAAATTCGTATGTTGAAAATGACTCCCTCCTTAACCAAACTTTAGTCAAGGTGCTCTGAGCCATCTTCTTGACAAAGTCTCAACCTTGGATCCCATGCTTGCTGGACATACATAACTTAGTTATGCTAAATCAGTGTAGAAAGTCCCCCCCTTTGATATCAAATCAATACCAGTATCTGATCAAATTCCTAATTGCCCACATTTAATATGTGATTACCTTGGCCTTCATTCAGCAAGAATTCTAATAGTTTAGCAAGAATCCTCCTACCCTTAATGTCTACTCAGTAATTTTCCATCCACTGATCCCTTCATTCTGTTCGTTGGCTATAAATCCTCAGCTGTCTTTGTTGAATTTGGAATTAAGCCCAATTCTACACCGATGTCCCTATTCCCCTGTTGCAATAGTTCTTGAATAAAATCTATTTTTACAGCTTTCCCTACTGTCTGGCTCTGTTTCACTTTGATAGTTACACATAAGACTTCACTTGTTTGCTTTGAGAAAAGACAAGTACCATTTTATTTTGAAGAAACCATAGCCTATGTCAGCTATTTTTCAATTGATAGATATGATTACTTTATTTTAATTTTTTTCCTCTTGTGGGCATATACTTATATGAATAAAGAGGTAACTCAACAGACTATTAAGCAAGACTTTCATAATCATGCAACTGAAGTTTAGAGGAGGAGGAATTAACCATATGCTTTAATAATCCAGGCAATAAAAATAACACCTTAAACTAAGACAGAAGTACTAGAGGTACTGGGAATTGAGATGAGGTGATAAGTTTGAGAGTTATTAACAAAGAGTACTGACCAGGTTTAATATTAGAGGTAAGATGTAGGGAAAAATGTGATAATGTCCATATTTTTGACTAACCTTCATAGATGGATAATAATAGTGTTACGAACTGCATTTGGAATAGATACTGCAAGGCAAATATTATAGTTTAGGATATGTTGAGCTTAACATATCTGTGAAAAATTAATGTAAAAAATATCAGGGAAACATATCTAAACATATATATTTAAACTCAAGAAAGATATCATGGCTAAAGCCTTCTCTGGGACTAGACAAGTTATTATGTAGTAATTAGAGCTATGAGAACAAATGGAATTGGTCAAGTTAAATGCTTAAAATATAAATAAATCCAAAACCAGAATGTTAGTTAATAACAAAACATACAGCTTCATGGAGAAAGAGGAGAACAGGAGCTAGCAGAGAACTGACAGATGTAAAAGAACAAGGAGAAAGGGATTTGTGGAAGTCAAATAAGGAGCATATCTCCAGGTTGAAAGACTGTTCAACAGAAAGTAGGTGTGTAAAAAGGACTCAAATGGATTTATTGGATTTGGCCATTCAAATGCAGTTTGGGTAGTTAGCAACAGTCATTTTGGTGAAGTAAATACTGCGGATCACAGACTATGTGATTCATATCATGAATGAAAGATTAAGAAGTAGAAAATAAAAAATAGATTACTTTTTTAAGAATCTTAGTTTCGGAAGAACAGAACAAAGAAAATGTCAGCTAAACAAGGAAATGACAATCAAAGGAAAATATTGCCTTTAAGATGACAAATAACTAAACATGATTGCTGGTTGTGGTGAAGCACACATGTAATCCCAGTGATTCTGGAGGTGGAACCATGAGGATTTGCAGTTTGAGGGCAGAGGCAAACTGTGAATTTAGCAAGACCCTGACTTAAAAATAAATAAATTAATTATGTAATGTAAAAAATTAAAAAGAAAAATAACCACAATTAAAACTATATGAGGGGAAGGTTTAATATATTACTTATTAAATAAAAAGTGTCAGTGTATCATAGTAAAGACAATTCATGAAATGAAGAAGAAATGAGATTCAGACTCTAGATGGAAGGTTTACCCTTGAGCCTGAATAAGGAATCATCTTTCATGATGCTTGTTAAAACAGTACTACTACTACTGTACTACTGAAAGAGGTACTAAAGACCCTCTTCTCCTTTTTCCTACTTCTCCTAAACCTCTATAACTCTTGTTTTTTGTAAATTAAAATCTCAAGAGTATTCTTTCAAATGATTTCACAACTCTATACCCATTAAGCCTCTATCCTCCTCATGAAACCTGTAAAAGCCTCCCTTTTGTTCTCCTACCTACAGATGGGTCATTGGAAGGCACCTCTCCTGCATAACCATGACACCAGATTGTTAGACCACCCCATACAATTCTAGCTGCTATCCGTGGTATTTGCCCTGAAGACCCACTTCTGTACTCTGCTTGGCCAGTTTTTCTGAGCACTTGCAGAGGGACTGCCCCTCTGCTGAGTTCCTTAACTGACCCAGCCCACCATTTTCCCTTTGCTCAGCTCTCTGGTGATTTCTCAGGCAGGGTCTTTGCTCGCAATTAATAAGTCCTCCTGAAGATTAATAATTGCTGGGGTCTCTTCTTTCTCATGAATCTGCTTTACTCTCACATGAGTTATAGGGATTATTGTGATAGGACTTTGCTTTGGAGAGAGAGATTGACTCAGCTTCAAATAAAACAGGGAAAAATGGGAATTTATAGCCAAAGAACAGGGATGCAGGGCTAGATGGATGAAATATTACTAAGAGGAAACATCTGGGTAAGGGAAGATTATGGTTAATCCTACCTACCAGAATTCTTGCCACAGGCAGGCTAGAGTGATCAGGTATTACCTGGAAATGGTGAAGGATGAGGAACCCCATCAAATATCCAGGGAGATCAGATATGGAGGATAAGGGATTCTGTCTAAACCAGCTAAATAGGATTCTTGCAAAAACTGGACAATGCAAGGACATAGAAGCTCAAAAGCCAAGAAGACCTACTTGGGAAAAGGATGGTAAAGAAGCTGACTAAGGAGAATAGACAATTTACCATGTTCCTCAGAGAAAAATCCAGTGTACTCACCAAGGCCTCCAAGGATCTATACTTCTTGCTAGATCCCACCTCATTTCCTTACAATCTTCCCCTCACTCACTGTGCTCCAGTTTCCCAGCTGTAAGTAGAACACACCAAGCCTCTATTTGTGTCAGAAATGTTCTGCTTGGAGTGCACATGTGTCATCCCACATGTAATTCTCACCCCTGCCTCATCCCAGCCTGGCACTTAGATTCAAAAACGTAACAGCAATTACGTGGAGGAAGATAACCATGAGATCTGTGAGAAACATGGCAGTATATCCCATCTAAAGTAAAAGTAACTCCATTCTTAAAAATTACTGTGAATTTGAATGGACTAGCCCCTCACCTCTAAAACCATGCTAATGATATGGAAATACAAAGCAAGAACACTTCGCAGTAAGAGGTGGACTCTGCTGGAGAAGCACTCTATAGACTATCTTTCTGCAAAACCGTTAACTAACCTAAAAGATTAAGGCAGTCAGCAGGGATTTTTCTGGCATTATTTCTTTTAAAATATGTTTCCTTAATAAGAAATAACAAGTTGTTGGGTAGAAAATTCAGGTCCGAATTAGAAGAAAGGGAAGAACTGGTTGACTAGTGAGAAATACAAATCCTGCTGAACCACAGACTTGGGAGACAAAGTGAAATATTCTAGGCAAAGTAGCCTGAAAGACCAACTATAGACAATTGGAAAAAGAATTAGAACAAATAACACTTTCCCAGCTCAAAATCAAGTCAGGGAAAGATGAGAATTAGCATCTATGTCTCACCAGCAGGTAAAGGTCTTTTAGTCTCAAGCAATCTTTCTTCCTTTAATTTTTTTTCTATTTTGTTGATTCGTTATTATTAAAGCTCCTAATTTATTCAGATTTCCATAATTTTTACAGTTTTTTTTTCTGTTCCAGGAACACACCTAGAATATCATATTTAGTTGTCAGGTTTTCTTAGGCTCCTCTTAATTGTGATAATTTCTCAGGCCTTCTTTGTTTTTTGATGACCCTTGAGAGTTTTGGAGAGGTCTAGTCAGGTATTTGGTGAAATTTTCCTTAACTGGGATTTATCTGATGTTTTCCTCAGTATTAAACTAGGACTATTGAGTTTCTTGGAGGAAGATCATAAAGGTAAAGCAGCATTCTTATATCATGTCATATCACATACACATACTATCAACACGATTTGTCACTGTTCCTGATAGCCACTTGGCTGAGGTAGTGTTTGTCAGATTTCTCACTGTAAAGTTATTTTATTTTCCCCTTTTCCATAGTATACTTTTTGGAAGGAAGTCACTTGATGAAGCTCACACTGTAGGATGGGCAATTATGTTCCACTTCCTTAAAGTCAGAGTACCTAAATAAATTATTTGGAATATTTTTGCACAGTAGGTTTGATTCCACTCCATTACTTATTTATACATTTAATTGCTTATTTATATAAGTATGGATTCATGGACACTTATTTTATATTTGGCTTATGATCCAATACTACTTCATTTTGTGGCTCAAATTGTTTCATCTTTTGCCATTAGGAACTTACAGTTGACTTCTCTGTTCCTTTGATGTGTGTGTTCATTTCCTTTTTGGTATAGCAAAATGCTCAATGTTCATACTGCATATTTCCAGCTCCAGTTCTAGAAACACCCATTTTGTTAAAAAGAGGTCTAATTCCTTTGTATTGAAGAACAGTATTAGAAAGTTAGAGCTGATGCTAGGCATACTCAGTGCTATTGGTGTATTAGTGCTTCTAAATTCTTTAAGATGACAGAATAAGGGAACATATGTGTACATACTAACATATGTGTACATTGTTGTTGTTGTTGTTAGGTGCCATCGAGTTGGTATCCGACTCATAGTGACTCTCATAGGGTTTTCAATGGCTATTTCGGGATTGCCGTGGGAGTGGATTGCCAGGCCTTTCTCCCATATGTGTACATACATAAGTATAAATATGTCTATACATGTTATCTGTATCCATATTAAGCTAAATATGGGTTCTAAATGACGTCTAAAACTTTAACCCATTACCATATGGGCCATTTTAGACTTATTCCATTATTTGTAACATCCAACAGTGAGAAACCTGGCTTTCACCATCTGCCATCCATTTATTTAATTATTCAATTACTGTACACACTCTTAAGGTGGTTTCCAGATTATTATTATTATTATTATTATTATTATTATTATTATTACCACCACCGTACTGGGGGTTGAACCCACGGCCTCACGCTTGCATGCTTTGCAAGTGCTGGACCACTGAATTGCACCCCCAGCCCATTCTTTTAACTTTTTGAGACAGAATCTTGCTAAATTATGCAGACTGACTCTGATTTTGCACTTGCAATCCTCTTGCCTCTGCCTCCTGAGTCGCTGGGGTTACCGGTGTGCACCACTGTGCCTGGCAGTTTCCAGATTATTAACCCATATCCCCCTGGGAAACAAATCATCAACTAAAGGGCAGTGATTATATTACTTTGCCATTACTATAAAATTATTTATGTCAGCATCTTTTCCTGCCACTTCCTCACTCCCTCCAGCAAGTTTGTTTCACATAACATAATTGAAATACAATTAGATTCTGCAGCCACAGTCTGCATTCTATCCTGGGATCCCTAATCTCCTAATTTTTAAGGTTTACATACATTAATGTTTATTCTACTTCTCTAAAGTTCTATTGGTTTTGGTAAATGCATGGTGTTATGTATATACCATTACAGTATCATATGTTGTTGTTATTGTTGGTAGGTGCCTTTGAGTCAGGTCTGACCCTACGTATAACAGAATGAAACACTACTATACACTGTACCATGCTTGGCGCTGTCAGTCCTTCTCTGCTATTCATAGGGTTTTCAATGGCTGATTGTTTCAGGAATGAGCTGCTGGGTCCTTCTCCTAGGCCTATAGCACTTGGTATTCCCAGGCAGTCTCCCATCTGAGGACAAACCAGGTCTAACTCTGCTTAGCTTCTACAATCAGACAGAATTGGATGCCAGAGTGGTATGGCTATAGATGTGGTTTATCTATACAATAGAATATTATTTGGTAATATAAATGAATAAAGCAAGGTGCCATGGTGCACACCTGCAATGCCAGTGACTTGGAGGGCTGAGGCAGGAGGATCATGAGTTTGAGGCCAGAGGCAACTTGCAAAATTTAGCATGACCCTCTCTGAAAAATAAAGAAGGGGCTAGGGAGGTGGAATTCAGTGGTAGAGCATTTGCCTAGCATGGGAGAGACCCTAGGTTCAATCCTAAGTACTGCCAACAAGAGAAAAAAGAAAAAAAAATGAAGTACTTACACATGCTACCACATGGATAAACCTTGAAAGTATAATAAGCAGAATAAGCCAGTCACAAAGGACCTGTATGATTCTACTTGTATGAAATGTTCAGAATAGGCTAATGTTGTTGTTGTTGTTGTTTTTGTTAGGTGCCGTCAAGTCAGTATCTGACTCATAGTGACCCTCTGTGCCACAGGGGAAACACTATTGTGAGTGCTTCTCTGCTATTCATAGGGTTTTCAATGGCAGATTGATTTTTGGGAGGGGGTTGCCAGGTCCTTCTCCCAAGCCTACAGCTTCTGGTGTTCCCAGGTGGTCTCCCATCCAGGTACTAACCAGGCCTGACCCTGCTTAGCTTGCGAGATCTGATGGGATCGGATGCCACAGGGCTATGGCTGCAGGAAGAATAGGCTAATATATATGTACAAATACATAAATATATGGGCTGGAATTTAGCCCAGTTGGTAGAGAGCCGCTCTGCAGTCTCTGAGGTCCCAAGTTCAATTCCCAGCACCGCAAAAATGGGAGAAGGATGTGGCAACACATTCCCAAGCCAATCCTGAAACAATCTGCCATTGAAAACCCTATGAGGGTCGCTATGAGTTGGACACGATTTGATGGCACCTAACAACAACAACATAAATATATATAAATATTATATACAAATATATAAAATAGGTGTGTGTGCCTATGCAAAATAATAATATACATAAAAAAGTAGGAAGAGAAGGGAGACAGGAGAGATGGGAAAGAGGAGAAGTATTAAATTAGTGGTTCTTCTGGACTTCAGAGGCTTGGAAGGCTGGGGTGATGGATAAAATGTATAGGGTTTATTTTGGGGGTAGTAAAATATTTTGGAAAGAAGGACCCAGCAACCCACTCACAAAAAACAATCTGCCATTGAAAATCTTATGAATAGCAGAGAAGCACGATAGTGTCTCATCTGTTGCACATAGGGTTGCTACAAGTCAGATACTGACTCAATGGCACCTAACAAACAACAAACAAAATATTTTAAAATTGAATGTGGCATTAGAAATACGTGTCTATGAATTCACTAACAGCCACTAATTATATACCTTAAATGGACTGATTGAATGATTTGTGAACTGTATCTCAATAAACCTGTTAAATAACTGACAAATCCCCACAAAACAAAATCTCTGTCATCTCCAGATACCTTCCAAGATTCAATGCTAGTTTTTCTCCTCTGGGAAGTCTTGATTTGGTGTCCCTGCTCAGTTTTCCTATAGAATTCTGCAGTTGCCTATATTACAGCTTGAGTTACCTACTATTATAAGTCTCACTGACTTGTCTCTTCCATCACAGAGAATTTTCCTTAGGAGTAATGTTCACCCTGAACTGAATCCCAAGTGCCTATAACACAGATAGTAGAAGCTTCAATAAATGTAGGTTGAAAGAAAGAATGTGAAGAAAAAATTGGATTAATAAGATAAAAGGAAGGACTTTGTTTTGTGCTAAAAAAGAAAATAATTGCAAAACTTTCAAAAAGTGTAATTTAATGGGGTATATTTAAAGATGGAGTATATAAATAAGAAATCAAATTCTCTAAGGTAGGGCAATCCTAAGGAGAGTGTGCCAATGAGATTGAAAGTCTTTCCTAATGTGTATGTTCCTAAAATAAAGAGACATTCAAAGTAGAGGCCTGTGATGTTGTTTTATTCAATGACCATTGCATAGAGCTAAAACTTGTCAAAGTTTTTTAAGTATTGACAGGATACTTTTCACAACAGACAACAAAAAGTTAGGTCTAAAAGATCTCAAGAAATGTGGGAGATGGACAAGGATAGGAAGGGGACAATATAAATAGCATAGATTTTAAGAGAAGGTATAAGCATAACCTTTTTAGTACAGAGACTATTTTCTTGGAAGTGAGAATGTTAACTAAATAAGCTTCAGAATTGTTTCAACAAAGTCTCTATGCCACTGTCCATAGTTTTTTCCATGTTCTGTCAAACAATTTTTAGTCTGAAATAATGTTTATGCTACCCTTTAAAATGTCAAATAATTTCCACCAATTTCTACTGATATTTACCTTCTGTTGCTTTGCACCATCATAAACTTTGCATTTTAACAACCAACATGAAAATTTTCCTTGGTGATTTTGTGGCACTCTAAGCACTCTTTTGGTACATCTTTGGATAGCCAGAAAGGGTCAAAATAGTTCACAAAAAAACCAAAATAATTATGGCAGAGGAAAATACCACAGAGGAACAAAACATGAGATTTGTGAGGGTCATTCTGACCCGCAAGGAATGCAGGATAGTGCAGTGGCACTCATTGGCCAAGAGAGCACAACTAAAGAGTAATGAATCACCATAACTATCATTGATGGAGAGCTTTCCACATGTCTACTAGGTTCTAAGCATTTAATCCTCATCTTCTCAGGGAGAGGGTTTTATCCCCATTTTTACAAAGAAAAGGAATTAGTTAAGTAATATAGCATCTGACTTCTGAGCCCATGTTTTAACCACCCCTCTACACTAGTGCCTGGTATTTCTATACTCTACTGGTTGACAGGACATGAGAAAGAAATATATTAATTACTATATCCATCCATGTATCTAATCTCTGTGTGTACTTTTGTGCATGTATATATATATATATATATATATATATATATATATATATATATGCATATATTATATATACACACACACACATTGTTGTTGTTAGGTGCCGTCGAGTCGGTATCTGACTCATAGCGACCCTATGTACAACAGGTGAAACACTATTGTCATTGCTTTTCTGCTGTTCATAGGGTTTTCAATCACGGATTGATATTTTGGGGGAGTGGGTTACGGGGTTGGTCTCCCAAGCCTACAGCACCTGGTGTTCCCAGGCAGTCTCCCATCCAAGTACTAACCAGGCCTGACCCTACTTAGCTTTGGAGATCTAACGGGATAGGAAGCCATAGGCTATAGCTGCAGGCATACACACACAGAGATATGTTATTTATGACATGAAAAGCACTAGAAAGAATAATGAATTGGCTCTCTGTGGGAGAAATGATGAGGTCAGGGCTTCAAAACTGTGAAAAATTGGGTTCAGGTGTGGGTTCAACAGGTTAAAATTTAGAGGGTTTGGGTTTAAGTACTATGTGTAGATAGCAGGGCTTCAAACTGATTCTGAACCTGAAGCTCTTCTGGCTGAAGCATTGAAAAATTTTTTTCAGAACCCAAACCTGAACCCAGTGAGAAATTAGGTTTGCATTCAGCTTTTAATGTGTTTTTTTTTATATCATTAACTACTTAAAAATTGAAAATAAATAGAAAAAATGTATTCATCTGTCTAGGAGTAAAATTTTAAACCCAAATTGAAACTAACTCAAGCCCTCTAAATTTTAACATATTGAATCTGCACCTAAACCTGAACCCAAGTTTTCATGAGTTTGAAGCCTTAGTTGAGGTATATTATTAAAATAATATACTAAAAATTGGCCTGGAAATGACACTAGAAATTCAGTAGTCTACTCAATGCTCCCTGAACACTGTCATCTTCAACATTATGTGCTTCTGCACCATTTCTTTTCCATGTCTGGATTGCCCTTTCTACTCTTAACTGCCCATAGAATAGTAATTACTACTCATCCTTTAAAATACATGATATTATCACTTCCTTCATGGAAACATCTCCAACTCCCCCAAAGCAGAATTAGTTACATGCTTGGCTAGATTCATGCTATTTTGTTAATACACCTTTCATATCTGTGAAAGTTCAGTGCAAGAAATGAAATACTATAGGTATTTTAAGCAGAAGGAGATTTAATACAGTGAATTAGATGCTTACAAAATTATTGTAAGGGTTCTAAGGTGGGTCTCCAGAGATGATTCACAGAACACTACAGAACTGACCTTCTTTGTATATGAGCATACTCCACAGCTGTGATCCAGGGATCAGAAAGCCAGAGTTGAAAAATTGCTGATTCTTTAGCTGAAATTGCCTCTTGACAGTCTCTAAGTTGGGACTTGGGATGCTGCAGCAGAATAACTACAGTTCCAAGGACCTTCAGAACACAATCCAAAGGAGAATAATTTGCCTTTCCTCGTTGTGTATAAGTGCATCTAATTTATGGAACCTAATTTATATCCAAAATCCTAGCTGAAAGGGAGTTCAGGTAATTTTGCTTTTAGCTTTTCAGTCTTTGCAAACAGCAAAGCTGACCAGAAGAAGAAAACTGAAGCAGAGTGAGCCAATCCATATCACTAGTCATAGCACCTTGCAGGCTATATTTTGATGTGTACAGTTTCATTAAAGGCTAGTAAAAGGCTGTGCACAGGGGCTCATGTCTGTAATCCCAGTGATTTGGGAGGTGGAGGCAGGAGGATCACAGGTTAGAGGCCAGAGGCAGCCTGCATAACTTAGTGAGACTCAGTGCAGCTCAGTAGTAGAGCACTTGCAAAATATGTGCAAGCCCCCTGGTTCATCGCCCAGTAGCAAAAAAAAAAAAAAAAAAAAAAAAAAAAAAAAAAAAAAAAAAAAAAAAAAAAAAAAAAAAAAAAAAAAAAAAAAAAAAAAAAAAAAAGCTAATAAAAGAGAGCAACAATGACTTATTTGAGTTTTCTAATTCCAAATGGTTAGCTATAAAAGGTAGCAATAGATATCACTGAAATGAACACTAATTCTTTACTATTCCCTATAGGATTTGCCATTAAGTTCAAAGGAGTATATGGAGCATTATTGACCCTATTACCAACTTGACATACTCCATATATACTGGAGCAAGAAGTGCATGAGCCTGCAAAAGCTGGAATATGAACTGTGAAAGAATTTGGATCTATTGTACCTAACTCATCTACTTTTAAAATGACAAGGAAGTGTGTTGACAAATCACTTTCTATTCAAATATGGCCCAAACCAGATCCACATATTTGGAGACTTTCCTAAATCCCCAAATTGGATTCCTAAATCCAGCTGTATCACAAAAATTCAGGATAAAAAGACAGTCTGGATATGTGAGGAATAGCTTCAGAGCTTCAGGAGAAAAATCTATGTTGTCACCAAACCAAGGACTTGGACACAAGTTGATTTTCCACCAATTTGTTATTTTGAGTGCAGTCAAGTTGGGTCCCACTCACAGGGATCCTATGTACAACACAACAAAACACACCCTGACACTGTGCCATGCACACGATCTTTTTAGATGTTTAAGCCCAGTGTTTCAGCCACTGTATCAATCCATCTAGTTGATGGTTTTCCTTTTTGCTTGCTGACTCAACACTCTCCCAAACATGATGTTCTTCTCCAGAGACTGGTCCCTTCTAACAACATGTACGAAATATGTAAGATGTAGTCTAGCCATCCTTGCTTTCAAGGAGCACTCTGGCTGCACTTTTTCTAGAACAGCTCTATTGTTTTTTTTTTTTTTTTTGGCAGTCCATGACATATTCAATATTTGTCTCCAGTACCATTATCCAAAAGCACCAACTTTTCTGTCTCCTTTATTCAATGTCCAGCTTTCACAAGTATATGATGCAACTAAAAATATCATAGCATGAGGCAGGTACACTTTCATCTTTAATATGACATCTTTACTTTTCAACACTTAAGGAGGTGTTTTGCAACAGCTTTTCCCAGTGCAATGCATCTTTTGGATTTCTTGCCTGCTGCTTCCATGAGTGCTGATTGTAGTACCAAGAAAAGCAAAATCTTGGACAACCTCAGTATTTTCTCCATTTATCATGAAGTTGCATACTGACCCAGCTGCAAAGATTTTCATTTTCTTCATATTGAGGTGAGACCCATACTGAAGGCTGTGTTCATTGATCTCTATCAGTAAATGTTTCAAATTCTCCCAACTTTCAGCAAGCAGAATTGTGTCATCTGCATAATGCAGGTTGTTAATGAATCTTCTTTCAATCCTCATGCCACATTCTTTTCCACAAAGTCCAGCTTCTTGGATTATTTGCTCAGCATAGAGATTGAAGAGGGTTGGTGAATGAGCTGACCCACACCTTGCCTGGCTTTAAACCAAGCAGGGTTTCCTTATTCTGTTCAAATGGCTCCCTCCTGGTCCATGTACAGATTCCTCATGAGAATAATTAAGTGTTCTGGTATCCCCATTCTTTGCAATGTTACCTATAATTTGTTGTGATTCACACTGCCAAATGCCCTTGCATAGTCAATAAAACATATATAGACATCTTTTTGGTATTCTCTGCTTTGAGCCAAAATCCATTTGATATCAGCAATGATGCCTATGGTTCCATGCCCTCCTCTGAATCCAGTCTGACTTTCTGGCAGTTCCCTGTCAGTATACTGCTGTGGTTGTTTTTGAATGACCTTTAACAAAATTTTACTTGCATGTAATATGCAGGCTTGCATGTTGCTGTGATGATGAAAGCTATGCCACCAGTATTACAGATACCAGCAGGATCACTCATGGTGGATAGGTTTCATCTGAGCTTCCAGACTAAGTCAGACTAGGGAGAAGGACCTGGCAGTCCACTTCTGAAACAATTAGCCATTATATGAATAGAAGAGAAACACTGTCAGATGTAGTTCTGGAAAAGGAGTCCTCCAGGTTGAAAAGTACTCAGAAGAAGACTGGGGAAGAGCTGCCTCCTAAAAGTAGTCAACCTTAACAATGGGAAAGAAGCAAAGCCCTAGGGACTTCCATTAGCTAATGTGGCATTATTCAAAATGAGAAGAAACAACTTTGAACATCCATTAATAATTAGAATGTGGAATGTATGTAGTATGAATCCAGGAAAATTAGAAATCATCAAAAGGGAAATAGAATGCATAAATGTTGACAGTATAGGCATCAGTGAGCTAAAATGAACTGGTTTTAGAGATTTAGAATCAGATAGTTATAGGGTCTACTATGCTGTGAATGACAGATTAAAGAGAAATGGGGTTGCATTCAGCATCAAAAAGGCATCTCAAGATCTGTACTGAAGTACAATGGCTGTCAGTGATAGAATAATATCCATGCACCTACAATGAAGGGCAGTTAATATGGCTATTATTCAAATTTACACACCCACCACTAAGTGCACAAATGAAGAATGGTAAGATTTTTACCAGGTTCTACAATCTGAAATTGATTAAATAAGCAATCAAGATACACTGATAATTACTGATGACTGGAATAAAAAATGGAAATAAAGAAGGCTCAGTAATGGGAAAATATGGCCTTGGAGACAGAAATGATGTTAGAGATCACATGACAGAATGTTGTCAAACCAACAATTTTTTCACTGCAAATACACTTTTTCACCAAAATAAATGGTGACTATCTACCTGGACCCCACACGTCTGTCAGTTTGCTGCACTGTGGGGGCTTGCGTGTTGCGATGAGGCTGAGAGCTCTGCCACTGTAACCTTAGACATGAGCAAGGTTACCCAAGGTGGACAGGTTTTCAGCTAAGCTTCCAGACTAAGACAGACTAGGGAGTAGGACCTGGCGAGCCACTCCCGAAACAACTAGCCATTGAAAACCCTATGGATAGCAAAGAAACACTGTCAGATATAGTGCCTGAAAATGAGGCCCCCAGGTTGGAAGGCACTCAAAAGACTACTGGGGAAGAGTTGCCTCCTCCAAGTAGAGTCTACCGTGATGACGGAAATGGAGTAAAACCCCAGGGTG
>VMDO01032065.1:0-19384 GCA_007922755.1 Pedetes capensis
GATATGTATTCACATTAGAAAACATTTTGGCAGTTTCTTATATTTTTAAACATTTACCATATAGCATAGCAATTTTACCTCTTGGTAACTAACTAGGAGAAATGAGAAGATCTGGATCTGGATGTTAATAGGAATGCCATTTATAATGTCAAAAATAAATAAATATTCCAAATATCTATCAATCAGTGAAATATGTTCATTATACAATGAAGTACTGTTTGGCAATAAAAATAACATATTATTGATGCATACCTCAATATAATTTCAACTGTGAAAAACACTAGTCACAAAAGATCGATATTGCATGATATCATTTACATGAAATGTCCAGAAATGGCAACTCTTTATAGACATAAAATAAAATAATGATATTTGGGGCTGATTTATGAAAAATAAATGATCACAAGTGGTAATACATTTCCATTTATGCATAATGGTAAGGTTCTAAAATTAGATAGTGTTGAAGGTTGTATAGTTTTATAAATTTACTAGAAATCATTGCACTTGTACTGAGTGAATTTATGGCAAATTATACCTAAGCAAAGTTTCAAGATATAGAAAATTTTTAGTGATTAATGTTATATGCATGTCACTTAAGTACTCTTCTACTGCTGATATTTCCTAGTGATCACATGAACATGACGGGAAATTGTGCCTAAGTGCAAAGGTTAGACTGTTACAACACTAATCTAATAGCCTTTATTAGCATCACTAATGATGCACCTAACAACAGCAACAACAGTGATCGACAGCCTGATGGAATGTATCTCCTGATATCATATAAGGAAGCTAATGATTGAAAGGCCTGAAGCCTTGGAACTTGTGGCATCTGATCTTATCAGATCTTGGAAGCTAATCAGGGTTGAACCTGGTTAGTACTTGCATGGGAGACAGCCTGGGAGCCCCAGGTTCTGTAGGCTGGGAGAAGGACCTGGCAAGCCACTTCCAAAAATTAATCTGCCATTGAAAACCCTATGAATAGCAGAGAAACACTGACAATAGTGTTTCGCCTGTTGTACGTAGGATCACTAGGAGGTGGACACTGACTCCATGACACCTAGCAATGATTGAAATAAACACATTAATAAAATAAAACTGGCGGAAGATAGTTCTGGGTATGATGGACTAGGGCCTAATCAGACAAGCTTTGCAGCAGAATGTTATAAACCAGAGCATGATACCAAAGCCAGAAATTTCCTAAAAGTTCTGGACAGTGAGGAAAACCAACAGAATTGAGAAGTGATTTCACACTCACTAGATGAGGGATGATGGTAAGCTATGCAGGGAATTTCTTCCTCCTTGGCTTTTACTGAGATAGAGTATGGCCTATCTAGTGTGCCAGGCAGAAGGAATGACCTTCTAAAAAAAGAACAGAACTTCTAGCCTGAGAACCAGAACAGCTATACCTAGAGATTTTGTACATGGACAGAGTACAGGAGTTTCTTAAAGAAAGTTAGAAAGCAATTCCCCTCACTGGTTGCCTGCAAATCTGATGGATTTCTGAACCACATGTGTATGGAACAAATTCAAAGCAGGTCAGATCATGACACAAGATTTGACTGGAGTTCTGGGAAGGTCCACTGAATGGACTGAAGAATTATAAGAAGCACGATGATGTCAAGGAAAGCACCACTGGGAAAAGGAACACAGGAAAATTCATTCCATTCTCCACAGCTTTCAACCTGGGGCTTACTTAGTGCAGTTCACTATGGACACAGTGGAAGTGGAGATGCCCGTATTAATAACCAAAGTCCTCCTTCTTTGAGGAAAGAAACAAATTGAAGCCTAGTAACCATAAATGGCAAAGAGATTCAGGATATTTTATCAGGAAAATAATAATGAGGTGAGATATCTTAACTTGATCTAACCACATCTGTGAGTAAATTTTAAACTGGCATGTGCAGATTAAAACAAAGACATGAAAGGATGTAAGAGCTTCCACACAAGAAAGAGTCTGAAGTTTGCTACAGTCTAAATGTTTGTGTACCCCCCAAATTTGTAGGTTGAAATATTAATCTCTAAAATTGACGACATTAGGTGATTAGGTAACAAAGGCGGGGCATTCATAAGTAGGTATAATTATAAGGCACTGAACAGACAAAAGTCCTCCCTTTTCACCATGTGAGTCCACAGCTATAAGACAGAGAATGAGTCCTCATCAAAGACCAAATTTTAGCATTTTCAGCCTTTTCACTGTGAGAATTTAATTTCTGTTCTTTGTAAGCCAGTTTGAGTCCAAGACATAAAAACAACCAACTTAATCAAAGGAAATCATTCAAATTAGAGGAAAAAGATAACTAATCTAATATCACAATTTAACATTAAGAATGTCCAAGACAAAATTCACTTTTATCCAAAATAAATTAAGATAATGGACCACATTCTCAAACACAATAAGACAAAACTATATTGGAACTAACATAAGGATTTTAAGGCAGCTATTACTAGAACTACCTTTGATTACGTAAAATAAAGTATCTTGTAATGCAAAAAAAAATCAGCAGAAAAATTGGAAAGTCTTAGCTAAGGAAACAATGAGAAAAGCACAAATTATAGAACTAAGATAAGATTTCTGAATATGTTGTTTACCTATTAATAGGTATGACAAAAGAAAGAACAAGTGAACTTGATTAAAATTTAACAAATTATCCAAGGTGAAAAACAGAGAGAACAAGAAAAAAGATGAACAAATTCAAGCAAGGCCCGAGGTTCTGTTAAATTATATCAAGAGTCCAAAATACATGTAGTGTGAAAAAAGAGAGAAGAAAGAATGGTGTAGAAAGATATTTGAAATAATAAAGTATAATATTACTCATATTTGACAAGAGTGCAGAAATTTGTATATATAAGATGCACCAAAATAGAATCATAAACACAAAGGAATGCTACTCCCAAGACCATCATATTCAAATGTTCAAATGTTTGGATGCTACAAAGGAGAGCAGCAAATATTTCATATAGTAAGAGAAAAATTATGTGTACAAGGTACAATTAGCAGATTAAAGCCTGATTTTCTCCTTAGAAAACACTGAGGACAGAAAAGAGTCACAAGTGCTAAAAGGAAAATCTATCAACCCACAAAACTATAGGTAATATTTATTTTAAGAATTTAAGTAAAATAAAGAAAATTATATATCAAAGAAAATCAAGATGGTGCATTACTCCCAGATAACAGTGTGATAAATGCTAAAGCAAGTTCATCAGGCTAAAGATAAATGATATCACATGGGAATTTAGATCCTCAAAAAAGAAAGAACAAAAGCTACTAAAAATAGCAAGTGTTGAGTATACTTAAAAGATCATCTTGGTGCTTTTTAAAAAATATATTAATAAGCTTTACAATTATTTATAACTAATACAAAACATTGCCTGCAGTTGTAGCCCTGTGGCATCAGATCCCATCAGATCTTAGAAGCTAAGCAGGGTCCAGCCTGGTTAGTACTTGGATGGGAGACCGCCTTGGAACACCAGGTGCTGCAGGCTTGGGAGAAGGACCCAGCAACCCACTCCTCCCAAAAATCAACCCGCCATTGAAAACCCTATGAACATTAGAGAACACTGACAATAGTGTTTTGCCTATTGTAAGCAGGGTCGCTATGAGTCGGATACGGACTCGTCCACACCTAACAATAACAACAATACAAAACATATATACATCTTGGTATAAAATCTTTTCATTTTGCTGTTTTAAGATTACATTCTACCTTATTACATTCTCAGCAGTATTAGAAAAGTGATCTAGTCTGTTTACATTATTGCCAGCCTTTGGTATTATTGCTATTATTATTATTATTATTATTATTATATTATTATTATTATTATTACTTAATCTATTCTTAAGTTTTTTCTATCTTTCCCCTTTTTTCCCACCATACTAATAAAGTTGTGCTGTTAACCTTGAAGTTGACCTCGCCCCCTCTTCATCCCTCCTTATTGACCTGCCTTCCCCATCCCATCCTTTCTCATCCTCACTTCTCTGCTAGATCCTTCCCTCCTTCTTTCCACTCCTATGCTAAGTTTAGCATTATGTCCCTTCTATAAAGTTTAATTGAGTTTTTTATTGTGTTTCAATATGTATAGGATTTTTTTCCTCCCTTTGATTCAGCTCCCATATATAAGCAAGAAGTAAAAAGGTAGATCACTATGGAAAAACATTTGGACTTAAAAGCAGGATGCAGGTATATAGATAAATATTCTTACAAAAAGACATGCAAGTAGAAAGGAGATCATTGCAGGGAATTGGGGGGGAGGGCCATGAGAGGGTAAGGGGGAAATTAGGTGAGCAATGTACAATGAAATGCATTAATGGCAATGTCACAATGAAACCCATGTTATAATGAAACCCATTAAGGTATACATTAAAAATTTCCAATAAAATGAATATATTCTATGTGCCAGGCACTGCCTGTAATCCCAGAGACTTGGGAAGCTGAGGAAAGAGGATTGAGGATTGAGGCAAGAGGATTGCAAGTTCAAGACCAGAGGCAGTCTGCATAATTTAGTGAGACCCTGTCTCAAAAAGTAAAAAAAAAAAAAAAAAAAAAAAAATGGGTTGGGGGTGCAGCTCAGTGGTCCAGCACTTACAAAGCATGAAAAGGTGAGACCCTGGGTTCAAGCCCTACTACTGGAAAAAAAAAAACATAGAATATATTCTATGCTTGCTCTGATGTGATAACAGGAAAATAACCAAGAAAATAATACACATAGCTACCATACTTCGCCTGCAGCTGTAGCCCTGTGGCATCCGATCCCGTCAGATCTCAGAAGCTAAGCAGGGTCAGGCCTGGTTAGTACCTGGATGGGAGACCGCCTGGGAACACCAGAAGCTGTAGGCTTGGGAGAAGGACCTGGCAACCCCCTCCCAAAAAGCAATCTGCCATTGATAACCTTATGAACAGCAGAGAAGCACTGACAATAGTGTTTACCCTGTTGTACAGAGGGTCGCTATGAGTCGGATACCGACTCGACGGCACCTAACAACAACAACAACCATACTTCAGTTTGAAAAGCAATACATAGAAAACATCTCTTAAAATATGTATGCATTATTCCCACACCTCAGTATATGTAATTCACCAAAAACAGTGCTTGGAGAGAAATTTATCACCTTACAACCCAATACAAGAAAGAAGAAAGACCTGAAATGAATAATCTAAACTTTTACCTTTACAAATCAGAAGAAAGATGACAAGTTATTTCCAAAAACAGGCAAAAAAGGAAATATAATAAGACCATTTATGAAACTATGGGTCATAACCCATTACTTTGTATAAGTAATATATAATCCAAAAGAGGAAAAAAGAAGTAAATGAAATAGAAAACAAAACAATATGAAAACCAATGAAATGTAGCTATTTCTTTTTAAAAAATACATGAAGTGAGCAATTCTCAAGCCAACTTGATCAAGAAAAAAATAAATAAATTAGCAATATTAGGAACAGAAAATGAGTCCATCCTACAGATTCTATAGACATGAACAAAAAGGACACATTAAAATTTATTAAGAATGGGCAAAATTTTAGCTGTGTGTGGTGCATGCCCGTAATACCAGGACTTGAGAAGCAAAGGCAAGAGAATTGCCACAAATTCAACACCAACCAGGATTATAGGGTAACCACAAAAAAGGGCAAGTTTTAACAGCTATTTCCTAAATGAAGACATATTAATGGCTAATAAGCACACAAAAAAAGATACTCAATAGGATTAATCATCAGAAAAATAAAAAAAAAATACAATCAATGTGCCTGGAAAGTTATGGAGGGACTGGGGCTCACATACACTACTGGGAGGAACTCAGAATGGTACACCATTTAGAAAGCAGTACAGTAACATCATGTGAACTTAAAACATACATTTACCATGCAGCCTGTAAACTCCATGTTTGTCATCTAAGAGAAATGGATACATGTGTCTATGCAAAATCTAATACATGAATTGTATAATATTATTCATAATTGCCTAGAACCTGAAAAAACTCCACTGGACATCAACTGGCAAATGGATACATTGTAGCATATTCCTATTATGAACTATAGTAAAAAACCAAATGATTAATGCTCAAACATGTATGAATATCAAATGTATTATCCTAACTGCAAGTATTCAAACACAAAACAACATGTAGTATACAATTACAACCATGATGCTATACTTCCTGGAGCTGATGCCACCATTCTGAATCCAGGAATAAATAATCCTAAAATAACAAGCATGAGAACCAAAGCAAAATGAAAAAGGTATCACAGTGAAGGGTGGGAAAAAACCCACTTGCTCTTTCAAGATAACAATTACCACTAGAGAAAGAAGGTGGAGATTGGAGAAAGGTATAAGGAAGGGTATCTGGAATTAAGAAAAGTGACTCTACCTGTCTTCATTAAGTAATAACTCATTAAGCAAAAAAATGCACTTAAAGAAGGGTCACAAAATGACCATCCCAAAATAATAATGTATTTAAGAACTGTGTTTTCAAAAGTATCAAATCATTAATTTTATTTAAAGTGGAAAATGTATATATATGAACACTTATATTTGAATGTATATGTGTATGTGTGCATTTTATATACTAATGTATATTTTAAATATTTTGAAATTTAAATATAAATTAAAATATGGTTTAAAAGTCATTCATAATGAAGGCATTATTACAACTTCATATTGGAAATTAAATGTGCAAAGGGGTTTAAACTTCATTTTATAGCATTTGAAAAAAACTGAAAGAGGACTCTGATCTACTATAACAAAAAGACTACAAAAAATCCATTAAAGGTAGTTTGAGACACTGGATTAGAAATACTGATAACTATTATATGAATGCAAATAATTATATGTAAAGTTGTAAGTAGTAGTTTGGTGCAGAAAATGATTTTTAGAATACAATACTACTGTATGTCACAAGAATATCAGAATGGAGGGAGATAAGTGAAGTACAAGATTAATATTTATTACTACCTGGTAATTGAGACAGTATGGTAGATAGCTCTTTTAATAAATAGAAGTATTATTACCCTAATTTTAAGGATTTAGAGTCTTTTTTAAGTGCAGGTCTACTAAATAAATGATATTTCAAGTCTGAATCAATGGCTTTAAAATCCAGATCTCTCTGATTCCACACATTTACACACTCAATCATATTCTGTCCTATTAGGAGAAAATATGTATGTATAATAACAATAATAATAAATATTAAAAGAAGTCTCAAAAGTAAATATCATAGTGACCAGGCTTTCACAGAGTACTTGCTCATAAATCTGATATATTTATTGACTCATGCAATGCTAACCAAAAAGTAAACCATGCCTGCATACTTTGAACCCACATGTCTTCCAAAAATATACAATATTGTCATGGATACAACCTTAGATATTTTATAAATCACTCACTCAAAATCAAAACAAAGTTGAAAGGAATGTAAAAATATGCTTATATTATAATAACACATGAAATTAATAATGAGAAAGATCAACACTGCTTGAACAATCAATGCAAGTCTTCAAAGGATGTTACTTGTGGGCAATGATTCATGCAAACTAGATGAAAGACTTCATGAAAATTTATATTCTCTCTTATAAAAAGTTCTTAAAGTATTTTTGCTCAAAAAGTGTTTTAGAATTGGAATATTTACACAGGTACATTAAATTCATGTGTGGTTGCATTTCCTTAGGTGATAGATCAAATTATTTTTTAATATATAAGTTAAAAAGAAGAGAGAGCAAAAAACATTTTCATTTAAGTAACTAAGACCTTCAAAGACATGCTAGTATTTGTTTCAGTGAGGAAAGTATATTCGTTGCCTCAGACTGTCAGGGATTTTGTTTGTTTCTTTGTTTATTTTTGTTGTTGTTGTTTTGAGCCAGGGTCTTTATTCTATGTAGAGCCACCTCGGACTCATGATCCTCCTACCTCAGTCTCCCTACTTCTGGCATTACAGGCATGTACCACTATGCCCAATTTCAGCCTCATTTCTTTATATTTTATTTCACAATTGCATATACCAACCACAGATTTTTACTGAGCAACAAATCCAGAAAAATACAATTTTAACAAAGGAAAGTAAACATAAACCATGCATGGACATACAGAAAGAGTTATGTGTAACTGTTGTTTCTGTTAGTGAGTAGAAGAAATTAATGAAGACTTAAGAGTCAGGTTTTCCCAGCTGCTCCTTGAGTTCTCAACACCACGTATGATTACAGATGGCTGGACGAAAGGCAAGTTCTGTGAAGTCTAAGGGCCTGGAAGATGATTTAAGTTGTATTTTTCTTCATTGCACCTCAGAGATGGTCTGCTAGATCCACTTTTGCATTTCTCTTTACCCAGAAAAATACCACTGTCTTCTCCATATCCTTTTGAAACTTCTGGGTCTTTTGTTAGCATCTGTGTGTCTCTAGTGTACCTCTCGGCTCTCTATTTGATCCTTTCTCACCTTTTGCATTGACCTTCTTGGCCAGAAGCCAAGAAGTTTCTGTACTTATTCTTTTCCCACAATGAGAAATACTTTTAGAGGACTCACTCTCCTGAATTACCTAGTGAAGCAGACTGATCTTGGACAGGAGGTTAATTAATGACTTTTTACCTTACTTTGAGTATTTTTTGGTTCAGAATTAAAATCCAGCCCAGACTCCATTTTACCTTTCTCTGTCTTTCCCACTGACTTGATAGCACCTAACAACAGCAACAACAACTATTTTTCCCAAGTGCAGGAGATATCTTCCAAATTCTTTGTGATCTTGCAGAAAATTCCTTCAAAATGTCAGAGACAAAGTACATAATCAAAGAAAGTTCTTCCCCTCACATAGGTTGGACATAGGAACTCTCAGAACAGCAATAGTTTTTTTTCTACAAACGCAAGTGCCCCCAATCTTCTCACAAAATCCTTCATTACACTTTTCATATCCCTGATGTACCTGAAGGTTCCTCATGCTGTTAGTTTGTAAATGTGTGTGGTACTGGTGGTAATGGACTTCTTTCTTTCCCTCTCACCTAACAACAACATATTTGTTTCTTAATATCTTCTGTCTCAGAACATCAATTATACATGAAGCAAGAAGAATCAGATTCTAAAATATTCTTTACCACATATTTACTTAAAATATTTTAAATGGAAACCCTGGGGAAAACTCTGGAACACAAATTTTAGATAACACATAAAAGTACAACATATTGGAAAGACAAACCTCAAGTATCAAAGGCTACATTTACAGTTACAATAGTGGACAGTAGGTAGATGTAGGACTTTAACTTCATGAGCATGTTGATATTGCAGAGAGTAATAGATTTTGAGAAAAAAATTTCTAAGTACATTGATTTTTGGTAAATGTAATGATCAAATTATTTCTACTCATTACTCTCAATGGTAGTTTGAATAATGAATTGCTAACATTATTTCATCATCTTGGAAAATCAGTGCTATAATTAAAACCAAAAATTTATTATCACATCTTAATCAATGAGTATTGATTCACAGTAGTATTTGGGATACGGCACCTAATAACAAAACAACATTAATGTAATCAGACAGAAGTTCATTCATTCAGTCTTATTTTATCTTACATGTTTCACATAAACACTCATACACACACATGCAGCGACACACACCAATCAAAATATTAAGCAATGTATTTATAAACCTTCTTTGTGAGATTTATTTTTTAAAATGTTTTCTGCTAAAATAAATTTTATCAAACATCATTCAGTCCTCCCCATCAATTACCATGATACTGAATATTAATAAAAATAAGGGAATTTTAATTTGTTTTAAAAGATAACTAGAAACAGTGTTTTGTATTCTTTCTGTCAGTGCTCACAGATGGAGCCTTTAGACCTACTTTGCCTCTACAAGCCTGTTTTTCAGCCTGTATCACTATCAGTTTAGGTAAGGTGTCTCTGAGAGGACAAAGCTCCTTGTATCTATGAGATTAAGGAATGGTCCTGCCAACCATCAGTCTTTGTGCTTGTTGGGCCTGTCTTCACCAACAATACACCAACCTTGGGCCTTATAGCATGGAACAAGCCTCCATTCTCTGATGGCAGGATAAGGTAGTAAGCCCAAAGTATGCCATGGACTAGGCTAAACTGAAGAAAGCTAACACTGTAGAGAGCCTAATGGCCCCTGTCCTAGACCAGTGCCACAGATGAGTACCTGGAACACCTCTAGTTTCAGGCAGACATTCATTTCACAGACTATTGGATTTTTATTCACCTGCAGCTGTTTATAATGGTATTGCTTCATGATCCACTTCAGCAATATGAAGCCTGTTACAATTTGAATCTTCTTTTGTGTGTGTGTGTGATACTGGGGCTTGAACCCAGGGCCTCACACATACTTTTGCAAGTACTATACCAGTAGGCTACAACTGCAACCCATTTTTAATTTTTTTGATATTGAGACAGGGTCTTGTTAAGTTACATAGGCTGCCTTTGTCCTCAAACTTGTGATCCTCCTGCCTCTACCTCCTAAATCACTAGGATTATGAGTGTGTGACACAATGTCCAGTCTGATTTGAATCATAAATGTCTTCCAAAGGTTATGTGTTTGAATGTTGGGTCCCTAGCTGGTGTTGCCATCTTGGAAGGTTATGACACTTTGGGAGGTGGGTTCTAGTTTTGCAAAAGTAGGTCTTTGCATGTGAACCATTAGTGGATTTTACCCCAGGCCTCCATCCACTTCAGATGACTCTCTCTGCTCGCTGCTCCTAATCCACCAAGATGTGAGGTTCTTTGCCACAGGCCTGCTGTGACTGCTCTGCCTCCTGACACTTCCATGCTTAAAATTTCCATGCCTGACCCACTGCCATTATGGACTGTGATCCTCTGCGACCATCCAATAAATCTTTTCTCCAATAATTTGTTTTAGTCAGTTTTTCTGCCACTGTGATTGATAGGCCATCTGACTAATACATAGCCCATAGGTGTCTGGATCTTGTTTCTAGCTCACTCCTGTTCTGGTCATGGTGAGCTGTGGTCTCAGGTTACAGCATAGTTTTTCAGTATTGGTAGCCACAGGTGTGTCCTAGAAGTTTGGGGTTCACTGTTCCATGGTAGATCTGCACAGAGCCAGGCAAAATCCTACAGCGCCTATTTACAGGCTTGTGGCAGTGAAGCAGATGTTTGCAAGTATCTCAGCCATGGGGTTAAGTGTGTGGGAAGGGACTATCCTTTTTAGGTACCCATGCAGTTCATAATGAGCAATAACTGAGCATTTTGGACACATTGGGGCTCGACAATATACCAGTAGCCAACTCAGTAAACCTGGACGTAGGGTACCATATAGAGGTGAAATAGTAGAAGTATCTACGGGCTCAGGGAAAATACACAGCCTTCTTAGAGTTTCTGGGGAGAAAAAAAGCAAAAACAAACCCAATTATGAAGACAGAAATAATCCTTTGATGATCACATGATGTTGCACATGAGATCTGAGCATCAAGAACTTTCAAGGAACGATAATAGTTCACTTAATAGTAAAAATAAAGTGGCTAAAACTGACTACATAATAACCAATATATATGAGTTCTTACACAGAGAATTTAAAAGAAATTAAATTCTTTTGAGGAAATTTAATGGGTTTCATGAGAACACAGAGAAATAGTTCAATACTCCAATAAAGAGATGAAATTAATGAAAGAGTATCAAACAGAATAGAAAAATATACTTAATGAAAATAAAAATGTGATGTAAGACACCAAATAAAGAATAGATTAAACAGAAGAATTAGGGAGCTCAAGGACAGTTTATTTGAAATACACGATTGGAAGAGAAATAAAAAAGAATGAAAAACATAGAAAAAAAACATAGCAGATTATAAATATCCAAGTCTATCCTACATTTCTAGTAGATTGACCCAAACCAACAGGCATGCAGCTATATGTAGTGCTGAAGTGCTGAGGGAAAGCACTGGAATGAAGTAGTGGAAAGACAAAGATGAGGTAAAACTCCAAAATACTAAATTTTAAAATTGTAAGAGAAATTGACTGCCTTAGCACTAAGCACTCAGTGGCATATCAGGGAAAGGGGAAGCCTCCTGTGACCCAGAGCAGAATGACAAGGGAAAGAGAAATAAAGAAAGTTCTGGTGATTTCCACAAGGGCAGAAGCCAGCACCATGAAAATGTACAACCTACACAGACAGGTAATCTGGAAGCTTTACAGTTAATTGGTGCTGGAGAAGAGTTTCTTGCACTTCCCTGCATGGTGCCTAACGGGGAGCTATACTAAGCAGGGTCCTGTCTTCTGAGCTTACTGCTTGGGGTATTGGAAGCCCTGCAATTTTATATCTTCAGGTCCCAAAGACCTCTTCTTTTCACTGGTTCAGCAGGTAAAATATTGGGCCAAAGAAGGGCCTGTGACTTCAACACAAGTATAAAGAGAAATCTGTGTGCTGGGAAATATGTTTGGTGATTTAAAAGAAAGCAAACTGGGCTTTCATTTACAATTGGTGATGAATAGAAAGTCCCAAGGGCTGGCTTCCCTTCCCCAACATTGGTGGTTTATTGATCCAGGGTTGAATATGCTGAGCCTTAGGCTGCAGACTATGTCCCTCTATCTGTGTTGTGTAGATAATTTTCCCCCAGCTGGACCTACTGATACTGATACATTGATACAAAACATATTACCAGCATGGGTGGGGTGGAATTTGGCCTTGCAACTAAGGCAACAGAGTGGGAAGAA
The DNA here is from genome assembly GCA_007922755.1 of Pedetes capensis. Lineage (NCBI taxonomy): Eukaryota > Metazoa > Chordata > Mammalia > Rodentia > Pedetidae > Pedetes > Pedetes capensis. The sequence continues at coordinate 12,663 of VMDO01032065.1, forward strand.
ATATATAAGTTGGCTAAGCCTCTGAAAATATATTAACATTCCCTCCTGGAAGGAGGAGAAAAAGGGTCAGTCATAAGACTCTCCTCTGAGGCTTATATACAGGGTCACTGTGAGTCAGATCCACTTCAATAGCACTTATCAACAAACATATATATATATATATATATATATATATATATATATATATATATATATGGTTGTTTGTATATTCATATATTCATATATATTCATATATATATATGAATAATGCAGTAACCTACTCATGAAATAACTAGCCATTGATAACCCTATGAATAGCAGAAAAGCACTGTCAAATATAATGCCAGGAATGAGCTTCCCCCAGGTTGGAAGCCATTCAAGAAATGACTGGGAGGGCCTGGCACAGTGGTGTATGCCTGTAATCCCAGCAGCCAGAAGGTGGAGGGAGGAGGATTGCAAGTTCGAGACCAGAGGCAGTCTGCGTAATTTAGCAAGACCCTGTCTCAAAAAAGTAAAAAAATGGGCTGAGAGTGCAGCTCAGTGGTCCAGTACTTGCAGAGCATGCAAGCACAAGACCCTGGGTTCAATGCCCTAGCACCACACACAAAAAAGAAAGAAAGAAAGAAAGAAAGAAAGAAAGAAAGAAAGAAAGACAGACAGACAGACAGACAGACAGACTGGTGACTGGGAAAGAGTTGCCTTCTCAAAGTAGACTCAATCTTAATGATGGGATTGGAGTAAAGCCCATTGCACCTCCTTCTTCTGATGTGGAATGACTTAAAATAAGAAGAAACACAGTGACTGCAACAATGGGCTCAAACATAAAATGATCATGTGCATGGCAATGTTGGGTAGTGTTTTGTTCCATTGTAATATGGCCACCATGAGTTGCAACTGACTCAAGGACACCTAACAAACTACGCAGACACACACACACACACACACACACACACACACACACACAGAGAGAGAGAGAGAGAGAGAGAGAGAGAGAGAGAGAGAGAACTATAGGCTAGGAGTTGGAGAGAAGAACAAAAGAGAGCATAGCCCAGTGGAAGAGAGTAGAACAGAAGAAGGGGAAACTCATCAGTAGTATAGCTGCCTGTCAGGCTACCAGGTAGAACACATCAATCCTGTAGTAAACCCACTTAAAAGGAGGGAGGGAGGACTACTCCTATGGGGAAGCCGGCTTGGGAGGGAGTTAATGGTGGTGCAGCTTTAAGACATCTTGGTGAGAATTTGCCCAGAGTAAATTCCTCCCCTCAGTGGATCTATATGTGAAGACATTCTGAACATTACCCACACCTCTGTATAAAATCCCCAGTAAATTTATCATTCCAAAGTATAACGTGATCTGTTCTTTGGTCTGTCTTTGGACCCTTTGGATTTCAAGCAATAATCTGGTGCTTTTATTGTCATTTGTTTTTTACTAAGAGAGCAGGGCTGAAATCACCAACACTGAGGCAGGAAGATTTCTCTGTTCCATTGGTCCCTTTGTTTAGGGTGAAATGTAGTGCTCTATTTGATTCCTCCACTCCCCACTACAGGCATGGACATGCCTCAGCTTGGAATTTGCCATGTTTCCTGGAGACACGACTGGAGTCCTTAGGAACAAGTGAGCACCAGTCTCACTCACTTGGAGCTCATTGGGGTTACCAGGGCTCCCAAGGCAAAAACGAGGGAAGCCTCTATAGAGAATGCAGCCTTCCCTTTCCTTGGCTGGCATTACCCCAGCAGGAAACTTGAGATAGGGCTCAGTGTGCAGACAGGGCCAGTCTGCTAGGAAGGCTTGGAAAGGAATTACCCAAGCCCTGAACTGCAGCCCACTACCTAGTCATACTTGGTGGTTTACAATACTAGAGGACCCTTCTGAAAGAAGCTTTTTCAAGCCATGTATCTCAACTGGGAAGAATTTTTTGACTCATTTCTCTTTTTTCTTCTTATTTTTCTATTTCTTTTTACTTTAATATTATTTTACCTATTTCTTCTTTATTCCTTAACACAGTTTTTTCTTTTAATTTCTTTTGCTTTTCTCCTTTTTCTCATATTCTTCTTCTTCTTTTCCTATCTTAGTTCTTCTTTCTTTTTTCCCTTTCCTCAGTCTCTATTTTATTAATTATTATTACTTTTACTTTGTTTCTTAACCTCTATTCTCAAATCTAATGCATACCCTGTCAACTCTTTTAGATGGCTACAAAATTAGGTGTGGTTTAGAATCATGTGTGGATTGATTCAAAGTTGAGACCTGGGTCAAGAGCTCTCAATCATGAATGATAGCAGACTGCTCAGTCCAGGAGAGCATGAAATGATATATTCCAAGGCTGGAAAGAAAATAACTGCCAACTATGGCTCTTGTATGTTGCAAAGCTATGCTTCAAAAGTAAAGGAGAAATAATGACTTTCCAAGATAAGAATAAAATGAAGCAATTCATGACCACTATTGACTCAACAACACCTAACAACAACAACAAGCCAACTTTGCAGAAGATTCTCAAGAAATCCTACACCAAGATGAAGAAAGGCATACATAATCACAAAGCCAGGCACGGTCGTGCATACCTGCAATCCCAGAGACTTGAGAGGCAGAGATAGGAGGATTGCAAATTCAAGGCCAGGGGCAGTCTGTGTAATTTAGTGGGAACCTGACTCAAGAAATGAAAAAATAAGAAATGGACTGGGGGTGCAGCTCAGTGATAGAGTACTTACAAAGTATGTAAGAGACCCTAGGTTTAACTCCCAAATACCATTTTTAAAAAAGGCACACATAATCATGAAAGCTCAAGAAAGAATAAATGTTACTAGAATAACAGATAAATAATAGGTAATTAGAAAAGCATCAAACAGAGTGGGACACTGTGGCACATGCTTATAATCCCAGGGACTCGGGAGGTTGAGGCAGGAAGATCACAAGTTTGACACCAGAGGCAGTCTGTGTAGTTCAGCATGAAGTAAAAAAAAATGGGCTGGGGGTGCAGCCCCGTGGTCCAGCACTTGCAAAGCATGCAAGCATGAGGCCCTGAGTTCAACCTCTAGTACTGCAAAAATAAAAAAATAAAAAATAAGATAAATAAATAGAAAAGCATCAAACATTATGAACTCAGTAACTTAGCAAAACTCTAAAGTGAATGTAAGTAAAAGAATACAGAGTATTCAAAACACCTAGAAAAATATTAGCAAAATATATAGTTTAGTGGTAAAGCACATGCCTAGCAGAAGGTGCTTGGTTCAATCTCCAGTACCACAAATGGAAAAGTAAGTAAATTTTTAAATTTACTTAAATTTACTTAAATTATATATAGAAGAATAAAGAAAACTTATAGAAACTTAGGAACAGTATTAAAACTGCAAATATTTGCATTGTTGGGGTCTAAAAAGGATTTGAGAATATCCAAGTGGCCATTCAAAGAGATAATATCAGAAAACCTCCAAAACCTAGAGGAGAATATGTATAATCAGGTAATGAGAAGGTTAATTGTCAACAGTTTCATACCAACTATACAATAGCAACTTTGATAACTTAGAAGAAATAGATAAATTCCTGGACACATGCACCTTTCCAAGATTGAATCATAAAAAAGTAGAAAACTGGAATAGACCAATAATGAGTAAAGACATCAAATCCCTCATAAAGTCTCCCAACAAGTAAAAGACCTTGGAAACATGTGTTTGTAGGAGATATTAGGATACTATTATCTTCCTCTTCTTCTCTCTATTTTCTGAATACCAAAAGGTGAGCAGTGTGTCCCGTTGGATGCCCTCTGCAGTGATATACTGGCTCACTCACTACAGGCCCCCAAACAATCATGGACTCTAAGCCTGTGAGCCAAAATAAATTTTCCTGTCACATTATTATTATTATTATTATTATTATTATTATTATTATTATTATTTATTTATTTTCGGTACTGGGGATTGAACCCAGGGCCTTGCACCTGCATGCCTTGCAAGTGCTGGACCACTGAACTGCACCCCCAGCCCCTTTTTTTTCCCACTTTTTGAGACAGGCTCTCACTAAGTTACACAGACTACGTCTGGTCTTGAACTTGTGATCCTCCTACCTCCACGTCCCGAGCCGTTGGGAATACAGGCGTGCACCACAGTGCCCGGCTTACATTATTATTATTTTTTATTTTAGATATTTTGTTATGGTAGTGGTAATTTAGCTAACATAACTTCTCAGCAGAAAACTTACAAGCCATGAGAGAGTGACATGAGGTATTCACAATACTGAAGAAACCTAACAAAAACAAAACAAAACAAAAACCTGTCAGCTGAGAATACTATAGCCAGTAGAACTACCTTTTAGAAATAAAGGAGAGATAAAGTATCAAAATGTCATTAATTCACAAAGCCATTTACAAACTCAAGGTAATCTCTTGAAAAATACCAATGACATTCTCATAGATATTTTTTAAATCCTAAAATGTTTAAGGAACCACAATAAATATAAAACAAACTTTGAATAGTCAAACCATCATGAGAAAAATGAATAAATCAGAAACCATCACACTACCTTACTTCAAAATACACTCCTAAAATGTAGTAATGAAAACACAATACTATGAGCATAAAAGCAAAACATAGAGCCAGGTGCTGCGATGCATGCTTGTAATTCCAGTGACTCAGGAAGCTGATGCAGGAGGATTGCAAGTTCAAGACCAGAGGCAACCTGTATAACATAGTGAGACCCTGTCTTAACATTAAAAATTTTTTAAGGTAGGACTGGGGATGCAGCTCAGTGGAGGAGCACCCTGGGTTCAATCCCTTAGTGCCACAAAGCAAACAAACAAACAAATAAACAAACAGGCAATGAAACAGAATGGAGACCTTAAAAGTAAACCTATATATTTAGGATCAACTAATTTTTTTACAAAGTTGCAATGAACACATAGTGAAAAGAGGACTGTCTTTTCAATAAATGCTGCTAAGAAAATTGACACACAGGCAGAAGAATGAAAATAGACTACTTTTTCTAATCAGTTACAAAAATTAACTCAAAATGAATTAAAAATTTAAATGAAAGACTGTGAAACTACTACAAGAAAACATAGGAGAAATGTTTTAGGACATTGGAATGGGAATATACTTTTCTAGACAAGACCCTGGATACACAGGAAATAAATAAGCAAAATCGACAAATGAGATTATATTAAACTAAAAAGCTTCTGCATAGCAAGGGAAAAAATCAACAGCATGGAAAACAACTTATAGAATGGGTTAAATTATTTTTGAACTGTTCATCTGATGACTGGCTAATATCAAGAATAAATATGGAACTCCAAAAACTGAGTAGCAAGAAAACAAACAAAAACATAAATGAAAAACAAATAAACTCCAACCAACCAAACAAAAAACAACAACCTGATTAGAGAATCGGTTTTAGAAATAAAGATATTCCAAGCCAGGAGCAGTGGCGCACGCCTGTAATCTCAGCTGCCCGGGAGGCGGAGACAGAAGGATTGCAAGTTCGAGACCAGAGGCAGTCTGTGTAACTTAGTGAGACTCTGTCTCAAAAAGTAAAAAAAAAATGAGCTGGGGGTGCAGCTCAGTGGTCCAGCATTTGCAAAGCATGCAAGTGCAAGGCCCTGGGTTCAACTCCCAGTACTGCAAATAATAATAATAATAATAATAATAAATATAAATAAATAAATAAAGACATTCTCTCAAAAGAAGGCATAAAAATAGCCAAGAAGCATATAAAAACAAAAGCAAAACAAAAACAAAGAAAGCTCAACATCACAATCATTAGGGAAATGTGAAGTGAACACATCACCTCACTCCAATAAAAATGTTGTTAGGTGCCTTCAAGTTCAACTCATAACAACCCGATGTACAAGAAATGAAACACTACCTGACACTGTGCCATGTCTTGCACTACTGTCACCGTTTTTATGCTATTCATAGAGTTTTCAATTGCTGATTGTTTTGGGAATGGGCTACCAGGTCCTTCTCCCATGCATACAACACCAGGTATCCCCAGGCAGTCTCCCATCCAAGTATTAATGGGGCCTGACCTTGTTGAGCTTCCAAGATCTGACAAGATGGGGCACCAGGGTGGTATGGCTGCAGTCCCAATGAGAATGGGCATTAACAAAAACACCAAAGGTAACACTTGCTTGTAGAGAAAAGGGAATACCTTCATGCTGTTTGTGGGAATGTAAATTACTACAGACATTAGGGAAAGCAGTATGAAAAACCTCAAAAAATAAAACTAGAATTACCTTATGATAAAGCAAATCCATTACTAGATATTTATTCAATTGGCATGTTAGAGACAACTGTACTCTCATGTTTGTTTCAGCACTTTTTACAATGCCAAGAAATAGAAACAACTTGTGTCCATCAACTGATGAATAGATACAGAAACTATGGTAAATATTCACAATGGGATAATATTCTTCCATAAAAATGAGTGAAATCCTCTCATTTTCAAAAACATGAGTGTTAAATAAAATAATTCAGGCACAGAAAACAAGCTTAAAAAACAGAATCTCAAAAGTTGATCTCATAGATGTTGAGGGTATATTGATGGCTATCATAGGTCAGGTATAGGAGAGGGGTAGATGGGAAAAGATTGATGAAAACATAGTAAGTTACAGTTAGATAGGAGTAAGAAGTTCTGATTTTTTTTCCTGTAGTAGGGTGCTTATCAATAATGATAATGTACTGAATATTTCAAAATATTAGAAATGATTTTGAATTTTTCACCATTAAGAAATGATAATTGTTTCAGGTGGTAGATA
>VMDO01032066.1:0-19406 GCA_007922755.1 Pedetes capensis
AAATTAGGAACTTAATTTTTTCCATTTATGTGTGTGTGTGTGTGTGTGTGTGTGTGTGTGTGTATAAAATAACCTAGAAATATTTCCTGAAAAAAATCCATTCTTTCCTCATTATTCTGAAATCTTACACTTAGCAAATATTTACATAAGCATTGTTTTATTTCTGGACTCTCTATTCGCTTATATATATTTTTTCTACTGCTCTGCTAATCATAGTGCCTTAATTACTGCAGCTAATAGGACATGTATCTTTTTTCTTTTTGTGGCTCTTGGGGATTGAACTCAGGGTCCTCGCACATACTTTGCAAGTGCTCTACCCTTGGGCTGTACTCCAAGACAAATTTTTTTTTTTTTTTTGGTAATAGTGAGGGTCTCACTAAGTACACAAGTTGCATCTGGCCTCAAACTTGCCATCCTGCCTCCACCTCCAGAGTTGCTGGGATTACAAGTGTGCATATATTCTTTATCATTATTCTTTTTAAAATTTTACTCTTTTGATCTTTTGCTTTTGCATATCAATTTCAGAATTTTTTTTTTTGTGTGTGTGTGTGTGGTACTGGGGGTTGAACCCAGGGCCTTGCGCTTGCATGCTCTGCAAGTGCTGGACCACTGAGCTGCACCTCCAGCCCATTTTTTTACTTTTTGAGACAGGGTCTTGCTAAGTTATGCAGACTGCCTCTGGTCTCAAACTTGCGATCCCCCTGTCTCTGCCTCCCAAGCCACTGGGATTACAGGCGTGTGCCACCGGGCCAGGTCAGAATATGTTTTTCAAGATGACCAAAATCTTAAGGACTTTCAGTCAGATTGTGTTGACTCTATAGATAAATTTGTGCATTGAATTTTTTTTTTTTTTTTTTTTTTTTTTTTTTTTTTTTTTTTTTTTTTTTTTTTTTTTTTTTTTTTTTTTTTTTTTTTTTTTTTTTTTTTGAGATAGAGTCTCACTCTGTAGCAGAAACTGGGCTTAGGTGCCGTTGAGTCGGTATCCGACTCATAGCAACCCTCATAGGGTTTTCAATGGCTGACTGTTTCGGGATTGCCTCGGGAGTGGATTGCCAGGTCAAAACTGGGCTAGGATTTGCTATATAGTAACCTGGGCTGGCCTTGAATTTGCAGTGGTCCTTCTGCCTCTGTCTCCTAAGAACAGAGATTGCAGTGGTGTACCACTATACCCAGCTTCTGTTTTCTTTATGCACTCTATTTTAAATGTAAGTAATTATGTCTTTATTTACTAAAGAACTTATCAGAGAATCTACTTGTTAGGGTGTGTGTGTGTGTGTGTGTGTGTGTGTGTGTGTGTGTGTGTGTGTGTGTGACAGGCAATCTTTCTAGTACCTATTTTATTTTCTATGTTCAAAGAATGGGAAAACTGTGTTGCTTTAGGCCTCTCTCATCATGTTTAGTAGTTCTTCATTTTGGTATCATTGCTAATTTTATTAGGTTGTATTTTTTTTTTTTTTTGGTGGAGATGTCTCTGTGTTAAAGGCTAATGCCCATGAGTATCATAGTTTCCTTACCACATCCTTGTGGATGGATCATGTTGCCATTATGTGTGCAGTCCCCTTTCTATGCAGTTTATTTGATTGGTGTGTATAAGGGCTTTGGATTTACATACATGTACATTTCAAATCAGGCATCTATTAACTGTGTGACATCAGACAATGTATTTAACTTCCTTGAACTGTACCTTAGCTATACAATGTAAGTGATAGTATCTAACCCTTAGGTTGATTGCAGAATATGAAATCCTCTAGAGTGGTATTTAGAACATTGAAGAGTTTTAATAAATTGTATAATTAGTATAATAATTAAGACTTTAAAAGCGAAATGAAGACCAAGCAAAACAAATAATAGTATATATTCCAATATGTAATGTTAAGATAATATTTACTCCAAGTTAATTAAAAATGTCTACTGTCTTTGATTAGGCAAATTGCTATTTCCTCCTGAATTGAAGAAGGTCTACTTTATACAATGCCTATTTAATAGGGTTAATGGAAGTTTCATGACTTAGAGAGAAAAGTGATCATCAGTAGGTGGTACTGTGATATGCGTTCCAGGTACCTGTTCAGTAATAAAGAACTTGTTAGTGTAATTGCTAGAAGCCCTTAAGTGTCATCATTCTTTGGAAATTGCTCTTGTTAGAGAGACCCACTTCTCATAAAGTCACACCTTTCTTCAGGGTAGTCTGTATCCAATCACTGGTTGATTAGAGAATATAAAGGCTTGGTTTCCTTACCACAGTATGGGACAAAACAGAAGGCCAAACCAACCTTAGAACTCCCTCTCACTGTGGAATCTACATTTCATCCTGACTTTTCCTGTTGCCCAGTCTTATTCCATTTTCCCCTTCCACAGGAATTGATTCTAGAGCACTCTTCAGTAGTATTTCAGAATGACAATCTCTATCTCAATGAGTTTACCAGGATCCCAAAATGCAACATAAGTTCACATTAATTTTCTATAGCTTTCTGAGTCAGGCTTTTCTGCTGAGATTAGGTCTCATGTATACCGATGGATAAGGTTGGAGGACTCAAACAATTGTAAAGGCATTCTTATTAGATGTCCTGCTTTACAAGGGTGAGCACAAGTCCTTTGGCTTCTCAGATGATTGGTTTATTGATATGTTCACCCTATATTAACAAAATTTTGAAATACAGATTTATGCCACTTGGGTAGTATAAGGGGATGCCAGGGAGGGGTGGAAAAACATTGGAAAAAACAGAGACACTGAAACATAACACGAGGAGTTTCAGAGAGGGTTGGGTACTTTTATGGGACAAGCAACTCCTACACTTCCCTGTCATCACTAAAGCTTTCTCCAAGAGTTAAGTCTTGGGAACATATTGTTCCCTCTTTCACACTTTCATCTGCAGCAGTGAGAAATGCTTAAGCAAGCTTCCCTGAAGAGAATAAACACAGTGTGGCTATATTTTTAAAGAATTCCCATGGTATAACATGTACTTAGCTGTTCAGTTATGGATGGAAAGATAAAAAAGACATAGAAATGCCCTTCCCTCATGTCAGGAAGTAGAAGAGTTGACTTTTAGTTAAACATGACTTGACTGCCTCAGATCTACCTCTTCCATGTCCTGTGGCATCTCTGTTCTATTGTGTACTTCAAATCAGAGAACATAGATATGTTTGTGAATACATATGTACAAAGCTGCAGGAAAATTTTATTTCTACACTGTGAATTTTTCTGAAAGATTTGAAAAACATCAAATTTTCATTTGCTTTTTAATATTTTATTACATGGCACACTCAGAAACAAAATTATAAGGATATAACTTTTTAATTTTGGTGAACTTTCACTTTGTCTCAAAAGCATAGAGAGTAGAAACTTTTAAAATATGGGCAGTGATTGTAAAAGTGTGATAGCTTTGTGTAGTAGGAAAACCTGGTGCTCTAATAACCAGGGCAATGTCAATGGGCTCACATAATGTACCCATAACAAAATATTGTTAGATCACTAGTCTTTAGATACACAAGATATACAAGTCTTCTCATGTACAAGAAGACGGTACAGAGAAAAAATGAAATATATGAAGTAAATTAAGGAAGCTCAAGGAAGGATGAACTTTATGAAGATCTGTAGAATTTGTTGGAAGGATTAACTTCCTCAGACCAGTTAAATCTGTATTTTATAATGTGTCTGTGAAGACATGTTAATTTGCACGATGCTTAATGCAAAAAACAATAACAAAACTTGTGAATGATTTTCAGCAACTAATGTGTGATTTTTATGAAATATAAGTGACTCAAAAAATGTATCTAAAGAGTCTTTGCTGTGTGCTGATGGAGCCAAATCACAATAGACACAACATCATGCCCTATAAATGTACCTACAACCACTTCTTTATCTACTACAAATCAGTAAGAAAAATCACAAGGCAATCTCTTTGTAGCATTTTCTTTATTAAGTTGGCAAAGCAGTAAACACTATTGCAAAGATTTCTTTAAAAATTATGCCCTTTTATTCTTTAGACAGACATGCAATGAACAAAAAGAAACTCTCTTGGCTCCATCTGTAGATACTACACTGCATGAAGGTGTTTATCAGTTTTCAAGTTTATGTCTTAATATCTATTTTCCCTTATTGAGGGAAACACTCTAATAAAGGGTTAGAATTTGTTTACATGAATTAATACATGGGTAACCAAATTGAAGAGTATATTGTACTGTTTACTTACATGACAATTTTTTTAAGTCTGAATACTTACAATCAATTAACTGCAAAGCAAAAATTGAATGATTTAACTGCATATACAAAGTGGCTGTCATGAAAGTGATGTTTGAGACTTGGATGAGAAGTTAATTGTTGAGAAAATGAGCCATTTTAGATTCTTAGTACATGTACATGGAGTGAAAATAAGAACATTAACAGTAAAGAACATCAACAGCCTTTACAGAAAAGACCTTGGTTTAAATTTTTCCCTGAGTCAGTAATAGATCATGGCCAATGGATTGAAGATACTTTCAGCCCAGTACTAGTACAATCATTGCCTTGATATTTACTGAAAGTTCCATTAAGAACTCACCCTCCTCCAAATTTTGCACTGACCTACTTCTTCAGTGAGTCTTCCTTTGGGATAACTAATGAAAACATGGATCACTTTATGGAAAAAAAGAGGAAAAAATGTTGTTCATTGTGTTCCTTTATTTGATAAAAATGAAGCCTCAAAAATGACCCTGAGACAAACTGAACAAATTGTATGGAAGGTGTCAATTCCATTCCAATTCAAGCTTATTTTCCAAAATTGACAGATTCAATACAGTAGCATATTGTTCATTATCTATTTGATATATTAAAACATGTTTTGGTTGGAAAATAATTTTGCAATCCTTCCACAGATATTTGTTGCCTGCTTACTGGGTGCTAGGACTTGTAGTAACCACTCAGGATCTGGCAGGAAACAAATGGTCCTAATCCTCATGCTCATTCCACTCCTTAAATTGTCCCTTCTATGCTAAGTTTAATTGCACATTTTTTGTATCTCAATTTATGCATGGGATTTTTTCCTTCCTTTAAGTATGATTCAGCTCTCACATATAAGCAAGAACATACAGTATTTCTCTTTTGGGGCTTGTGTTCATTTGCTTAAGATGATGTTCTCTAATTCCATCCATTTTGCTGCAAATCACATTTCATTTTTTTATTGCTAGTGTATATATATATATATATATATATATATATCTCACAATTTTTTATCCATTCTTCTGTTGATGGGCACCTTGGTTGATTCCATATCTTTGATATTGTGAAAAGTGCTGCATTCAATATGGAGATGTGGGCATCTCTGTGGTATGATGACTTGTCTCTGTATGGGTATATTCCTAGTAGTGGTATAACTGGGTCATATGGCAGTTCTATTTTTAGTTTTCTGAGATATCTCCACATTGATTTCCAAAGTGATTGAACCAATTTATAGTCCCACTAATAGTGTAAGATGGTTCCTTTTTCTTTACAACCTGGCCAGCATTTGTTATTATTTTGTTGCTCTTGTCCATTCTTACTGGAGTGGGGTGGAATCTCAGAGTTGTTTTGATTTGCATTTCCCTAATGGCTAGGGATATTGAACATTTTTTCATGTGTTTAATATCCTGACAGACTTCTTCAATGAGAGCTGTCTATTCAGTTCCTTTGCCCACTTGCATATTGGATTATTTGTTGCCTTAGGAGTTGCTTTCTTGAGTCCTTTGTAAATTCTAGAAATTAGTTAGCTGTCAGATATGTAGGATATGAAGACTTTTCTCCCATTCAGTGGAGTCTTCCTTAACTCTCCTGATTGTTTCCTTTGCTGTACAGAAGTTTTTTAATTTCACGTAATCCCACTTATCTAGTCTTGTTGCAATTTTCTGAACAACTGGAGTCTTATTAAGGAAATGCTTTCCTATGCCTATATGTTGGAGAATATTGCCTACCTTTTCTTCTAGTAATTTTAAGGTTTCTGGTTTTATGTTGAGGAAAGACCATTTTTAATGTGTTGCTTTTCTATTGTGCTCACTGCCCTCTTTCACATTTTGGCTACAGTATAACTTTCATTGACCAAGTATTGAACAAAGAGCTCATATCAGTAAGTCTAATGATTCCTTAGTAAAAATGCCTTCCTCAAAATATGAGCACCTGCTATTTTTGAGTGAGGAAAATATATTCCTTGCTTTCATGGTATATAAAATTTACAAAGAGCTAAAACGGTCTTTTATTGTACTTGATTAGTATATAAATATCGGAAGTTATGACTGTAGGGTTGTTTTAAATGTAGAAGATGCTTATCCAGTCATCAGAAAGTAAGAAATATGAAAGAGACTGTTTTCATTTCCTCTTATCCCTATAAAATATGACAGGTTTTCCCAGTCTGGTTTTTGTAGATATTGCAGGAAATACACCAACCATTTTTTCTTAATGTTTCATTTTTCTTGATTTTCACTTTTAATTTAAATTTTCTAATTTTTGAAATTTTGCTTCTTAAAGTACCCATCTACATCCCAGCAGATCATAAGTCATTTACTATGTTTTATTCCTGACTTTCCAGCACCAATACTTGTGTTCACACACACCTACACATTCATATACCCCACACACAAAACACAAACATACTTATTTAATATTGTTAAAGAGTAAACTAAGGCATAATCAAATTTTGTTATTGTTGTTAGGTGCTATAGAGTCAAATCCCATTCATATCGACCCTCATAGGGTGTTCAATGGCTCATTGCTTTGGGATTGTTTTGGGAGTTGGTTGCCAAATTCTCCAGTTTTTGTGGTGCTGGGGATTAAACCCAGGGCCTCATAGAGTGCAGAGCAGCCCTCTACCAACTGAGCTAAACCTCAGTGCCAGTATAGTATAGGAATTTTATTTAAGCCAGCTATAATTCCTGAATCAGGAAACTATAAACCAGAAGTGGTTCAGAATCTCAACTGAGGGACTGAAAGAGGAAGGTTTTTGTAGGATGAACTTAGAATGCAAAGAAAATGTTTGTGGCTAGGGTTATATGGTTGCTTTATTTAGTCTGTATCACTGGAAAGTCCCTAGTTGTAGAATTATAAGTTTGATGGATGCTCCTGATTGATTGAGCTTAAGTTCTGTTTTTCTTTAACATAGGTATTGACAAGACATAGCCAAGTTAGATTTCACTTATATTTAATAATCAAGAAAAGTTACAGACACATAAGAGGGCTGTCTTTGCTCAGAGATTCTTCAGGCCTGGCCTCCATTTTAATTTCCTTTAATCATATATATGAATTTATACATATTTACTGAAATGAAGTATATTGTTATTAAATAGGTGTTTTATGATTTGTTCTTCCAATTAGCTCAGAAACTCTTAGAAGGAGAAATCCATGCCTGTGTAGAAGTCCCTCAGCATGTAGAATATTTTGAGGTATTTTCATTGATGAATTAATTCTAACTTGTAAAAAATTTATACCCCCAGTATTTCATGAGTGAAAAATCATTTTTTTAAAAAAAATTAAAGAGTAAATAATAACCCAGACACTGAAGATAGATGAGATTAAAGACCAGTTGAGAAAGGAAAGCCACTTTATGTGTATGTGGGGGTTAGGGGACATGAATCGTTTCAGAGATTGCCACGAGGGGAAATGGTCTATGTGGTTTATAATGTGTTATTTAAGGCAATTTCAAAACAGGAGTTAACAAATAATTTGAATAATGGCTGATTCACTTCCACAGGGACTGTGGTGCTAATATTCATTAGGATATAGAAGATCTGTTAGATTAAAAATATCCCATCATTCTCATTATTTATATTAATGCAATTAAAGTGTAACACACTGTTTCATTAGGTGTCTAAAAATGAACAAGTGCTAAAGAGAAATTCCAGACGGAGAAGGTGTGAGAGCCCTCAGGTGATTTTTCTTGGGGGAGGTGATGTGAGTCTCAGCCCCGTAAAGGCTGAAGTTTAGGTGGAGACTTGGTACTCCACAGAAGGAGACTCACATTTCTTCCTTGCCTAACAGAAGCAATACCCTAGGTTATGCTGATTATACATTAGCCAATTTAAAGAGGTTTTCATACTGGCACAATTACTCCATACACCTAAATTGTTGTTGTTGTTGTTAGGTGCCGTCGAGTCGGTTTCCGACTCATAGCGACCCTTTGTACAACAGGGGAAACACTATTGTTAGTGCTTCTCTGCTGTTCATTGGGTTTTCAATGGCAGATTGATTTTTGGGAGGGTGTTGCCAGGTCCTTCTCCCAAGCCTACAGCTTCTGGTGTTCCCAGGCGGTCTCCCATCCAGGTACTAACCAGGCCCGACCCTGCTTAGCTTCCAAGATCTGACGGGATGGGATGCCACAGGGCTACAGCTGCAGGCACACCTAAATTATGTTGACTAAATTCAGCAATATATGATATACAAGTTCATACACATTTCTATAATCTCAAAAATGCAGCATGGTACAAGTTGGCATTATGAATTTATATTTAACTGACTCTTCAAAGTCAAATTTCGAAATGTGATTATTAAAAATGTTAATTATACTACTACCAAGAGAAAAACTCATGTGAGGAATAAATTATCCTTTTTAATAGAATAGTTTACAGATTGGTACTTAAAGTGAACTTGAAGTAGAGAAGGATGAAAGAAGCACTTCTTTTGCCTTCCAGTACAAATTGGATTTGTTTGAGTGTATCTATATGAACACCTTTACTTATGGTAATATTTATAATTTAAAAATAAGTGTTATGTAGTTGTCAGGGGATGAGACCAAGGGAAATTGAGACTGAATGCTAATAGGCACAGAGTTTTCATGGAAGGTGATGGGATACAGAATTAGGGGTGATGGTTGCACAACATCATGAATAACCTAAAAGCCACTTTAAAGTGATGAATTGTACGTTTGTGAATTATATTTTTAAGATAGCAGTAGCAACAACAACCACACCAATAAAAAAGCAAGTGTAATACTTTACCATTGGAAAATATAACTTTATGTACTCTCTATGAAAATTGTACCATCTATATTTGGAAACTACTTAACAGCTTACCCATACATATTTCATCTGTTTGATGAATTATAAACACTAGACTCTTTGGTTTAGTGTCACTGAATTTGTTGTGATTGTCCTTTCAGGCAGCCTGGCTTCGAACTACATTTTTTAAAATTTATTTTTTTATTTAAAGCCAAGTGTTTTCACTTGGGGAGTGCCTGTGCTTCACACCTCTTGAAGTCACTCCATTTCCTATTTTATTGGACAGATGGATACTATTTGGTACTTGTCCCTTGTTGCCAATCAAACCTTGGACCAGGCTCCACATCTATGACTGAGAGTCATCATTCCTCATGTCTGGGTGCCTCCCTCCCTCAATTAAACCTGCTCCGCAACAACTTTCTTGTGGTGTTTTCACATGCCTCTTCTGATTTAAAACATCAGAAGAAGCTTGCATGAACTTGCTGCTTCTTTCCACCTTGACCTCTTTTACTCACCTCTCCATTGCCCTCTGCAGCCCAGCTTCACCTTTTTTTCTCAAACAAACATAGTCTCCCACGGAGTCTCCTCTGCCTCTAATAACTCCACTGCCTTTCCATTCCATTTTGAGAGGCTAATTCCTTCTTACCTTTTAGATCTGAGTTTAGAAATCACTCCCTTAAGTCACCTTGGCCCGTTGCCTGAACCTCTCTCTACCCAACATTGCACATTAGGTGGCTAACCTATGGTTCTGAATATATGCTCTATTTTCCAGCAATTACTCTAATCATCATGTACTTTAATAATGGGCTTATTTGTCTGATTTCTCCACTACAATGTAAGTCTAATAAGAAAAAGGATTACAACTGTCTTGGTCCCTAGGATGTCCCCTTTATCTAGCAGAATCAATTCTCTCATTCAGATATTGTTGTCATTGTTTTGTTATTGTTTTAAGTGCTATCAAGTCGGTATCTGACTCATAGCAACCCTACATACAACAGGTGAGATGCTATTGTCAGTGCTTCTGTGCTGTTCATAGAGTTTTCAATGGTGGATTGATTTTTGGGAGTGGGTTGCTGGGTCCATCTTCTGTGTTCCAGGTGTTCCCAGGTGGTCTCCTGTCCAAGTACTAACCAGGCCCAACCCTGCCTAGCTTCCGAGATCTGATGGGATCGGATGCCACAGGGATATGGCTGCAGGCCATTCATAAATCAGTTAATATTTAAGCAGCATATATATATATATATATATATATATATATATATATATATCCCAGATATATATATATATATATATATATATATATATATATATATATATATATCTTATATATATATATATATATCCCAGATATATATATATATATCCCAGATATTATTTTAAGACAGACAAGATTGCTAGACTAATAAAACTTAAATTCTAGTGGCATGAGATGTACTATCATCAGGCAAGTGAATAAATCAGTACATAATAACAATTGGGGCTCTATGAGTACATGTGGAAGACAGTAGTCTATTTTAAATAAGTTTATCAGTTTAAACCCTCTCTAGAAAATAATGATTGATCTGAGATTAAATTAATAGAAACAAGACATAAAAATTAGAGATAAGATCTTTTGGGGTAGAAAAGAAGCTCAAAGGCAAATCCTCTGAGAGGCAAGGAGTTTGGCATTTTCTAGGGGCTTAAAAGAAGTCAGGGGACCCTTGTGAGCAAGGAGAGAATGGTGTAATGGGAAGAAAAGGGTTCAGGTCATAAGAGATGTGTAGATCAGAGTAAGGGACTTTCATTTTTGTTTTATTGCAACTGAAGACCTTTGAAGGGTTTTAAAGCAGGGGAAATAAGAGTTTTCATTCTTTTCTTTCAAAGTTTCAGTTTGCATGCTTTCTATTGGCCTATCTTTAACTTCATTAGTTCTTTCCTCTGTAGTCTTAATTTTTCCAAGGGAATCTCCTGAGATTTTCATGCAAACTATTGTATTATGTTACTCATAGTTTTCTATTTGGTTTTCTTCCTTTTATTTAAATCAATAAAACAGTAAAACAACTTGTATAATATTAGGTAGGCTTGTTTTAGAGACACAATTTGTATGTGTGTGTCTGAGGGTGTGTTTGTATGTGAATACTCCTGAGTACTCTATCTTATTTCCTATTTCATCAGGAATTCTTATTATCTTGGTTGGTGGTAATACCAGACTTCCAGTGTTGTGCGAGCCCAAGAAGTTGTTCTGACTACTCCTTTTTTTGTGTGTGTACATGTTTCATTTTTCCGTTGATGTCAGAGTTTGCTCACATACATGTGCTGATAGGCATTCTTCTGAAGACTCAAGAGGACCTACCTGAAGATCTCTGGACCTCTTTCTTGTGCAGATTTTTGTTGTTCATGTTCTTTCCTATAAATTGTACCTAACTGTTGGAGTTGCCTTTCCTACCCAATGTCCTGGATAGACTTTCTAGTTAGTAAGCTGGGCCAATAATAGCATACAGCTCTTGTTTCTTGTCTCTTCATAACCACAGTTATGTACTTCCTCTTGTCTAATTTTGAAAAGAATTTTAAATATATTTCTCTAACTTGTTAGTTGTTTAAGTCAGGATTGTAAATCTAGTCCTCCTACTCCATCACGTCTGATGCAGAAAACTAATGTTTCTTTTAATGTCTAATTTCAATTCCTAGTTTTAGTCTGAAAACATCTTTAGAGAATATACATGCATCCTCATTTGTGTGCATGTGTGTGCCCACATGTGAATATTATTTCAGTTGTGAGCTATCTTTCATTATTTTGTGGAAAATTTAGCTGTAAATCTTGGTGTTCTTCTCTAAAGGTAAGGTCCTTTTTTTCCTATATTTGAAATAATTCCTCCTCCCTCCTGCTGCCCCCTCCTCCCCCTTTCCTCCTCCTCTTCTCCTCCTACTCCTCCTCTTCCTTGTCCTTCCTCCTTCTCATCCTCCTTCTCCTCTTTCTCTTTCTTCTCTTTACTTTCCTCTCTGTGTCCTTCAGTAATTATAAATAAGATTTCCTCTATATTTGTCTTGTTTGAGATTCAGTTAAAAATCTCTGGATTAGCCCTTTGACTACCATTGGGATACATACATCAAAAAGTGAGTGTGTATGAATTTGAAAGAAAATCAAGACACTATGGAAAAAGATATTTTACAAACTCATACTATGTATTCCAGTTATTTTACTAATCATGTTTTTGTTTTGCTCATTGTAAGAAGAGTTTCTCAAAATAAAATACTGTTGCATATTTTGATTGGAATTGGTGGTCGAAGAGTTAACTTTGGTCTTGTCTTGGTTTTGGAAAATTCTCAACTCTTAATTACTCAAATATTGGTTATGCTCCACTGTGTATCTCTTCCCTTCTGGGAAATTCAGACAGATTGTTAGATGTTTTAGACTCTTCCATTTTTGCCTTTTCTTTTCTTTCTATTTTATTTTATTTTTACAATACTGAGGATTTAAACCTAGGTCCTCATACGTGCTCCACCACTGAGCTGTACCTCTAGCCCCTATTTTATTTCTTATTTTGACAGAAAGTCTCACTAACTTGCTCGTGATGCTTCTACCTCAGCCTACTGAGTCATTGGGATTATACTTGTATGACACTGTGCCTGAACATGTTTGCCTCCCCTGCCTTTGATTAGATATTTTCTATTGAATTCAATTTTCTTGTACATTCATCCTGTCTTCTCCTTGTCTTCTATGATTTTAATCTCTTATGATAGGTTTTAAATTTTAGTTATTTTTTATTTTTAGCAGTTCCATTTGATTCTTTTGTGTAGGATCTTTGTTCTTGTGAGTAATTTCATCTATGCTTTTCCTCCATCTGTCTAGATGTTTCCTAGAAATTTTTTGTCTTTGTTTGTTAGGTACCATCAAATTTGGATCAGAATCATAGTGATCCTATGTACAAAAGATGAAACACTTTGTCACACGATGCCATGCCTGGCACTATGTCA
The DNA here is from genome assembly GCA_007922755.1 of Pedetes capensis. Classification (NCBI taxonomy): domain Eukaryota; kingdom Metazoa; phylum Chordata; class Mammalia; order Rodentia; family Pedetidae; genus Pedetes; species Pedetes capensis. The sequence goes on from VMDO01032066.1 coordinate 12,889, forward strand.
GTGCTTGTCTGCTATTCACAGGGTTTTCAAAGGCTGATTGTTTTCAGGAGTGGGCTGCCAGGTCTTTCTCCCAAGCCTACAGCACTTGATATTTCCAGGCAGTCTTCTATGTAAGGACTGATGCAGCCTGACTCTGCTTAGCTTCTAAGATCTGATGGTATTGGATGCCAGGGTGGTATGGTCATAGACAGAACTTTTTAGTCAATTATTTAAAAATTCTTATGTAGTAATACCAATTCCTGGAGTGTGTATAGGTTTTTATTTCTCTGGGGCTTCTATCATGTGGTCCTGGCTTATGACATTCTGGAAATTTTATATTAAATAACAACCCCTATGTATAAAAAGTTGTATAGCTGTTTTCTTCCTTCAGACAGGGTTCATCATTTCCTTTTTTAGTCAGATAAAATGGCTTAATCTATTGATAATGGCTTAGTAAAACTATAAATTACAATTTTATCATAAAATTAGAATTTTACCAGTGTGGGGTTGACTCAAGGCTGTGTTCTAAATTTGCTATGTCTTAATCTATTTTTGGTTTATTCCATGTTCTTAGTGTGTGGCCCCGAATGTGCTATGATTGAGTGCTGACACATATTTAGGGGAAAACAGTCCTATTGCAATGTATAATTTTAGATCTCATATATCTCCTGAGGATGTTGGTTCCTCAAATCTCTAATAATGGTTTTCTGTATTTGTGGAGTTGCAAACACTGTTCTAGTTTCTCTGATTTCTAGTTTTTCACCTTGTTACCCTTCCCTTTTCTAAACTGAGATTGTTTGCCAGTGTCCATGTGTTACCTTTCCACTGCTATGACAAAATACCTGAAGAAATCAACTTAAACGAGGAAAAGTTAATTTTGCCTCATAGTTTCAGAGGTTTCAGTCCATGGACACCAGGTTTTGTTGTTTCTGGGACTGTAGTGAGGCAGAACCACATAGCAGAGAGGGATAATGGAGCAAAGCTAAGAAGTTCTTGTGGTGGCTGGAAAAAAGAGAGAGAGAGAGAGAGAGAGAGAGAGAGAGAGAGAGAGAGAGAGAGAGAGAGGAAGCTGGGAACAAGAAATAGCTTTCCAGAGCACTCCTCAGGTAATCTACTTTTTCCAACTAGGCGCCACCTACTATAGTTTCCACTACCTCCTCATAATGCCACCAAATTATGAGTCTATCAATAGATTAAGCCATTAATGAGGCTGGAGCCCTCACGACTGAATCACCTTCCAAAATTCCCACCTCTGAACATTGCTGCATTGGGTTTAACACCTTCAACGCATAAGTCTTTCAGGGATACTTTATATCCAAACCATGTTGTTGTTGTTGTTGTTAGGTGCCATCAAGTTAGGTCTGACTCATAGCAACTTGCATAGGGTTTTCAGTGTTTTTGGCATTGTTTCAGGAGTGGGTTGCCAGGTCCTTCTCCCATTGTTGTAGAGCTGAGGATTGAACTTGTGGCCTCGGAGAGCACAGAGCAGCACTCTACCAACTAAGCTAAATTCCAGCCCCTACCTAAACCATAGTAGTCCAGAATTAGCAAATATACCAAAGGCAAAAAGCAGATACAAAATTTTAGCCCACCTTACCACAGTGCATCTATTCATTAAAATTTTGTCTATGAAGACCTAGTTATCACTTGTTCTCTCTTACTTGAAACAGATACTTAAGAAAATTTCTGATTAATTATCAGTACCCACCAAAAAGATCCAAGTTCCTCATAAAAGTGCCTGATATCACAATTGGGATAGAATATGTATCAGATGAGCCTGGAAGAAAAAGTTTGAAAGTGTTAGACAAATGTTTGGGGCATGAAATAAGGACTCAGAAGCCAGCTTGAGGGAACTTCCACTGCCTTAACTTAAGAGATTTTGGTCACTAAGATACCGAAGTACAGCAGGGAGCTGAGTGCAGTGGTGCATGTATTTAATCCCAACAACTCAGGAGGGTGAGGCAGGAGAATTACAAGTTTGAGGCTAGAGGCAGTCAGTATAATTTAGCAAGAAGCTGTCTCCAAATTAAAAAAGTAAAAAATTAGTCAGAGGTGCAGCCTAGCAGTCCAATGGTAGAACATTTGGAAAGAGGTCCTCATTTCAACTCCAAAGTACCAAAAGAAAAATAAAAAAGGATAGCACTGAACTTAAAAATCTAGAAAAAGTAGACATTTATTAGATTCATTAGTCTATACTGATAAAAATAAATTATGTAGTTAGGGAGAATAGAGAACTTTTGCTCACAGTAGAATTCTAAATTTCAAACTAGTCAAAATGAGAGGAATATTCACTGTGAGCTTGTGAGCTCCTTTTTGGTTGCGAGGTGGGACAGTAATCATATAGTGGAGAAATCAGAGATACCTTGATTAGGTGATAAAAATTAATATGTCTAATAAGGAAAAGATGGATATATTGTGTCTTCTTTGAGGCAGATAACATCCCAGCTGTGTGTATTCCAGTTGAGAATGCATAACTGAACGTAATCAGTAGTAAACATGAGACAAACCCAAATGTAGAACATTCTATTTTTAAAAAGATAGAGTTTACATTAAAAAATGAATAGCTATGTTATAAATGACAAAGAAAGCCTGTGGAAAAATTTGAGATTAAAGGAGGCTAAACATATGTGACAAGTAAATACAATAGCTAACTTCACACTAGATACTGTACTTGAGAGAAAAAAAAACCCTATTTATTATTTATTTATTTATGTATTTTTTGTGGTACTGGAGATCGAACCCAGGGCCTCACACATACTTTGCAAGTGTTCTATCACTGAGCCAAACCCTCAGCCCGAGGAGGAAAAATTTAAAAGGATGTTATTGAGTCATTTGGCAAAATAGAATATGCATAGTTGATTAGATAACAATATTACATCAATATTAAAGATACTGGGATTGATAACTTCACTGTTGGCTATGTGAGGAAATATCACTACTTTTAGGAAATACATGAAACTTGAGTAAAATGTCATTTTGTATCTTTTGAACTATTTATAAATAGCTCAGAAAAATATAACTAAAATACACACACATATATATATGTGCATACATATGACCCTATCTCTGGTTTGTCTTCCTCTCTTTTCCCTGCTATGGAGAGAATAAATGTGGCCAAACATTAACAACTTGTGAAAGTAGGTGCAGTAGTATGGTTTTGGTTTTACTATTGGAATATTTTATAGTTTAGAAAATGTTCAAAGGTAAAACTTGGTAGTGAAGGTCACAGACAAGTAATGGCTCTTATCAACTAAAGCTATTAGGGTTCCTTAAATATAGTTTGTATAGGAAAAGCAGGATAAATGATGAATTTTGTTCTCTTAATTGCCACCTTACAGAGCAATAATCAGTGCTACATTTATCTCTAGTATTGTTAATAAGCTTTTAGTCTGCTTTTGATTTTGCTGTTGAGTATAATTATATACTCATAGATTTATATATTCAGTGTATTTTAATTAACATCTATTATTTGCTGGCAGTAGGAAGAGGAGCCACCCCCAGGCAGGGCCACTACTGACAATTGTTTTAATTAGAATTTTAAATTTTATTGTGTAACTTTTCCATGGTATTTTCTTTTGATGTTTTACAATTTCTATTCCATTTGTGGTTATGTCCCCCTCAACTATCCAAAATTTATATATATATATATATATATATATATATATATATATATATTTATATATATATAATTATATATATATATATAATTATATATATATATATATATATATATATATATAATTATACCTTCTGTTTCTGTTGTTAGTTTTTGAGCTTTATTGATCTTCTCTATTTTTTAAAATGTCTCTATTTTTGCCATTATAATCTCCTTTTTCATTAAATTTTCTCTGATCTGTCTTTAACTTCTTGGTATGAACACTTATCTCATTACGTATTAGTCTTGATTTATGATATATGCTTCAAAATGTCAACTTTTCCTTTAGGTACTGTTTTAGAGGTATTTGCACATTTTAATCTCTATTGTTTTCATTGTGTTTGTTTTTCTTTCCTCTTTTCATCATAAATGTTAATTTAGGGCAATGTCCATATATTCACAGATGTCTGGCATGACAATAAGCACTAACATAAAACTAGTTAAATTATATAAAGTTAGTAATTTATAAATATTCTGGAAAATAAAAGCAGAAGGCCCAAAGTAGTGCAGGTTGAATTTTTAGGAAGTATAGTTGGCAATGATTCCAGTGTGAGTACAAATTTAAGCAAAGCCTTGAAAGGCAGGAGAGTGGGTCATGCAGGTATGAAGAAGATGAGCTTTTCCATGTAAGGGGTAGTAAGTTAGTACAAAGGCTCTTGGTATAATCTAACTGCAATATTTAAAATAAACTATGAAAGAGAGTATATCTAGAGGACATGGAGGGAGGAAGAAAGGAGATGAGGTCAGAGAACCCATAGGTCAGATCACGTAGGGTATGTAAGTTATTACATGGTCTTAGGGTGTTGATCTATGTGAGATGTGGAGTCATTGTGGGAATCAGATGATTTCTTGCACCGTTTAAATGGCAAGTCTTTGTTACCATGTGGACAATTGACTGTAGGAAGGCAAGACTAGAAAAACTAATCAGAAAACTATTGTTTTGATATAAGTAAGAAATGATTACTAGGTCAGATCTGATACTTTGGGGATAGGGAGAGAGAGTAAGATTCTGGGTAAGTTGTGAAGAGGAAATCATCAGGTTATCTTTGCATTTAATAAGCAGTCACTATGGCTGTAAGAAAAATTCCTGGTGTGAATTAGCATGGGTAATTAATTAAAATAATGTAAAGTTTTAAAGGATAATTTTGTTATCAAATAGTCACTCAAATTATAGTTCACATATGAAAAATTTTGTTGGAACTCATGCTTTAACAAACATTAGTGTTGAAACTTTGTGACTCTCAATTTTTAGTTGCTTGACAATAACCTATTTGTTTTATATGTTGAGTGCTACTCAGTGTCCTCTGAGGCCTTGAGTTTGATCCCCAGCACTGTAAAAATAAGAGAAGGACATGGCAGCCCACTCCTGAAACAATCCCAAAACAGTCATTGAAAATCCTATGAATAGCAAGGAAGCACTGACAATAGTGTCAGGCAGTGTTTGCTCTCTTGTATGTAGGGTCACTGTGAGTTGGACCTGACTTGATGGCAGACACCTTGACAACAACAACATCACTCATTAGAAAAGACCATATTAAGTTGTGATAATTATAGATGATAATAAAGTCCAAGAAATGAGAATATGAAAGGGCAAAATAAAGCAAATAATGAGTCCTTCTATAAATAAAATATTCTAAACTTAATTTGGGGGTTTCTGTATGTTTTGTATTGCATTTGTTTCTGACTCCACAAAGGATAAAGTATGTAAAGTTAAGAGAGTTTGCTATAATATGCACAGGAAGAAGAAATAGGCTTTTAGATTTAATTGTTACATAGATCACATGAAAAGCCATGAGTATGGCTAATACTCTTGCAGTGTTAAAAATATAACTACAATAGCAAGGCATTAAATAAGGGTAATTGCTTTCCTGTGGCAAATATTTCGAGAAAGAAAAAATGAGCATTCATCTTACCAGGACACAGTAATCTTATAGTGTGGTAATTACTACAGAGATATAAACGTGAATTACATTAACAGTACATTTGACTGAGTATAACTTCTGAAGAAACATTATGTACAGAGTCTAGGTCAGGTTAAGGAGGATAAAATGTTGTATAAGATAGTTCTCCAGGTTTGGTATGAATGATAAATGCAGGCAATTATTTTACTGGGCAGAGAAGTATAGTGTACCAAAAAGCCTGGAATCTAATCATAGTCCATTGTTGTACTGGTGAATGTTAAAAAATTGGCTCAGTGGAAAAAAAAAGATTAAAAAAGAAACTCTCAATTTATAATGTTGGTAGATTTCCATAGTATGAATATCCACTACAGTTATCTTCAAGTTAGTGATATGATGTCACTAAAAGCAGAGTTGGAAAGAGATACAAGTACTTATCACTTCAAGCCAGTACAAGTCAGCTTCAGCATGCCACTTCCTAGACTTCTGAGACCATCAAATGGCCAAGGAATTTGAATAACTCATGTAAAAGCTCTACACTTGAGCCTCCTCAATTCTTAGATCAAGAAGTTGGATTAATTGCTGTGTAACACTCATTGTGGACTTAGAATTATAGTAGTAGTAGTATGATCCTATTTTCTTACACACACAAATATATATATTTATATTATATATAATATGTTATATATAATATATAATGTATACATAATATCTATAATATGATGATATATAATTAATAAAATAAAATATATAATATATTTTATAATAGATAATACATATAACATATATACTATTATATAATATATTATACATAATATATATCATAATAATTACTTATTATATTATTATATCTAACTTATATTATTATATGAACAATTATTATAATATATTATATAATATATAATAAATATATTCTATATTAATATTTTTATATATTTATATATATTTTTACATACAAATATATATGTGTGCAAGAACACACACAA
>VMDO01032067.1:0-19394 GCA_007922755.1 Pedetes capensis
ATATTAAGTGCTAATACTATGAATGCTAATACTATGAATGCTAATACTATATGAATACTATATGAATACTATACTATATATGGAATGCTAATACTATATGAATACTATATGAATACTATACTATATATGAAATGCTAATACTATATTAAGTGATGAGAAATAATCATATATAAAATGATATACTTTAAAAATAGAAAAAATATATACAGCAATAACTATTGTGGGAATATTCAGGAGTGCAACTACACAAAATTATTCACATTTTATCTGCAAGAAATATTTAGTATTTATCAGGGAGAAGACAAGTAGAACAGACTTTGCAACGTGGAATATTATGTGAAGTATCCATACCTCTTCTTGGTAGCAAGGCTGAAGAAAGAATGTTAAGGGAGAGAGAAAATTCTATTGATACCAACTAGTCCTTGATTTTAAGAGCTGGGGTTTAGCTCAGTTGGTAGAGCATTGCTCTGCAGTCTCTGAGGTCCAGAGTTCGAATCCCAGCACCACAAAAATGGTAGAAGGACTCGACAATCTACTTCTGAGGCAATACCGAAACAATCTGCCATTGACAACCCTATGAGGGTCTCTATGAGTTGGACTCGATTCGACAGCACCTAACAACAACAACAACATTCCTTGATTTTATAATTCATGTGGTTGAATATGTTCTATCCATAAGTTAGTACAACAATGTTCTCAAAACATTTCAGTATATCTTATCTTCACCAGATAATGACATTGATAATTAAAATGTATGTACAGTGTCCTTGTTATGATAAATGGAAGCTGAAGTTTTCACTTATAGGATATCCCATCTGAAAAATGAAAATCCTTTCATACATTTGGTAGTAAGAATTCTTATGTTATATTAAGATAAATGTAATTTACTTATAAATAACTATTGAAACATTATACTTAGGAGGTCAATGATTATACTTGATTTTAACAGAAATCTTCCCCCAAACAAACCAAAAAACAAAGAATTCAGAAACCTAGTGAAAGGTTAGATATCCAGTGGAAACCTGTTGTACATGGGTAGGAAACTAAAAGGAGTTTAAAAGATCCCTTACATTTCAAATTATTTGAGAAATTGTGTATCATTGGAAACTGTTACAAAAATGTAAAAATTAATATCTTTTTAATTAAAATATATGTATATTTACCTCTGTTTTTAGTAAAGAGTGTGTGGTGTTTTAAAAATATGTTGTCTTTGTGGAATGCTCATCTAATAATTAAGATAAGTATGAAACAAATAGATAAATTAATTGATATGTTTTACTATGTTTTATTAAACTAAGAGAGCACTAACAATGTCACACTGTTTATTCAACTAAATTTACATAGAAATTTAATAACACCTTTTGCCTGTTCAAACACCAACAATTTATAAACACCTTTGTGTGCTTAGGTGATACCAAAAGAAATAGTGAACTTGGTATACTTTGGATGATGAATATCTCTTATAGACCCATGTTTAAGCCTTGGTGGTGAGGGTGGTGATACTGAGAAGAGAGAAAACTTGAGAGGTGGAGCCTAATGAGAGGTCTTTAGTCACTGGAGGCATGCTCCTGAAGGGCATTATGAGACCCTGGTCCCTTCCTTCTTTTTTGTGCTTCTTGATTTTGAGGTAAGTGTTTTGCTCCACTGCATACTGCCATCATGATGTGCTGCCTCACCAGACACCTTAAATAATGTGGCCAGTGAATGGGGACCGTAAGCTTCCAAATTGTCAGCTAAAATAAAACTTTCTCTTTATAAGTTTATTATTTTGTTACAGAGAGCTAACACAGAATGTTATCCGCTTCAGTTCTAATAAAGAATAAATACTATAGTTTTCCTAGAGTAACTGGTGCAAAGCCCCACTTGATATTTACCTACATTTCACTAACTCATTGAACCTATATATGATAATTTCAAATTTAAGAATATAATCTAAAAAATATTTGTATGTAGCCGGGCATGGTGGCACACACTTTTAATCCCAGCAGCTTGGGAGGCAGAGGCAGGAGAATTGCAAGTTTGAGACCAGAGGCAGTCTGGGTAATTTAGTGAGACCCTGTCTCAAAAAAGTAAAAAAAAAAAAGACTGATGGTGCAGCTCAGTTGTCCAGCACTTGCAGAGCATGCAACCACGAGGCCGTGGGCTCCCCCAGTACTGGAGGGAAAAAAAAAATCTGTATGCATGGTCTGACAGAAACATAATAAAATGTGTTTATGTAAAACTATTTTTGACAAGCTCCCCAGTTCTTGAAAAGTTCTAATTTATTTATGCCAAGCTCTGCTTCCTCTTCAGTCCATATGCCACTGAAATGTGTGCCATCTCTCTTAGCTACCCAACCTAAAGCACAAGCATCTGTTCTATAATTACAAAAACTTAGTAATAGGTACACATACAGGATTGAATGGTCAACAATATGTACTTCTCCCTGCAGGAAATTGAAGACTGATCAGATAATTGTGTTATTGAGTATACTGTGGCTATGGCTTCACTAAATGAAAAAAGAAGAAAATATGCATTTAGAATTAAAAAAAGACAGGAAAACATTTGAATAACACAATGGAGTGAAGACTAAAAAATAAAGGTATAAGATCTAAATAATTCTAAAGATGGGCTTTGAATGTAAAAGGAGCCTTAGTTATATACTGCTATGTAATAAATTATACCAATTTAGGAGCCCAAAACAACACATATTTATTGTCTCACAGTTTTTGTGAGTAAAGAATACAGGTATGAGTTGGTTGGGTCTTCTACTTGAGCATTTGCTATGGGCTGTCATCAGGTGAAAGCTGGGCTGCAATCATGTCAAGAGTCAACTGGGAACCATTCTGCCTCCAAGCTCATATGACAGGATTCAGTTCCTTGCTGGCTTTGAGACAGAGGACATTGACAGTGTCCTTCCAAGTGTGTTTCTCCAGCATAACAGCTTGCTTTATTAAAGCATGCAATCCATGTGTGCAAGACAGTCACTCTTTTCCCCTACAATATTGCCCCATTATTTTTGTCCTTAGGTTAGAACTACATCACAAGGACTTTCTAACTCTCAAGGAGGAATACCAGGAGATAGTGAGGACTGAGGTAATCTTAAATTAGCCAAATCACAGAGCTTGTGTATGTTTGTGTGGCAGAAGAGCTCTCACGATACTACTATAAATAGCTACTGTTAATGGTTTTGTACCCTACAGCCATTCTACACAAACAGGCAACCAATCCAGTCAGATCTCTGAAGCTAAGCAGAGTCAGGCCTGGTTAATGATTAGATGGGAGACCGATTGGGAACAAAAGGTGCTATAGGCTTGGGAGAAAGACCCAGCAACCCACTCCCCCCCAAAAAATCAGCCCTTGAAAACCCCTTGAATAGCAGAGAAGCCTGACAGTAGTGTTTAGTCAGTTGTACATAGGGTTGCTATGAGTCACACCAATTCGATGGCACCTAACAACAACAACAATAGATTTGATTTTACAAAGTAAAAGCATTATAAATTACTACTTACCAATAATAAATCCAATTTAACTTTTGAAATGTCAAATGTTCAAATATTTATGAATATATTTTAATCTAAACTTATCTATTTTTTGTAAAAATACTGGAATTTCCCCTCATTTTTGTAATCTTAGTGTAATTTACACTACAAATAGTTTCATTATGAAACTTTGTTATCTGAAAATTGTCAAAATGTGTATTTGCAAAATTATCATTTTATCAAAGCAATTATAAAGGGAGTCAAATTCCTTAGTAGGTTATTGTATAAGTTAATTAATATTATATTCTGAAATATACAAGTGACTGTGAGAAATGTATTGATATATATCATTACATATGTAATTAAACATTTGCATATATTAACAGAAAATGTTATTGTCTACTACTGTGTACACGCATGTTATGCGTGTAGTTATAAATAAAAGAGAAAAGGTCCTATTTCTTCTGGCCCTATTATCCAAAAGTGGAAAGGAGACAGCTATCAAACAAGTCAAAAAGAATTGTAGATACTGATGTGAGGAAATAAAATACAGTCAATACAGTCATTCATCCCTTAGTGACAAGGATACATTCTGAGAGGTGCATCAATAGGTGATTTTGTCATTGTGTGAATATCATAGAATGAACTTATACAACTCTGGATGGCATAGGTCAGCCACTTGACATGGCCTATTCATGAAAAGAAAGGCAACAAACACAAGACGCATGAGGTTGCTGCCAGCATACAGTTCAAGAAACGGCTTTTCATAAGTAGAAGGAGAATACTCTAAAATACTAATAAAAACAGTAACATAGTGAATTCATAAACCAGTAACAGTTATTTATCATTACTAAAAAGTATTATGTACTGTACATAATAGTATGTGCTATATTTCTTATATGACTGCCTGTGTAATAAGTTTATTACTGTATGCACATAAGTAACATGTTGTGTTATGACATTATAGAGCAACAATATCATTATGTGGTAGGAATGTTCCAGCTGTTATAACCTTATGAGACCACTATCATTTAGCAGTCTGTTGTTGACCACAATGTCATGATGAGGTACATGCCGTATAGAGTGGCCACAGAAGATTGCCTGCATGTTGAAGTTTCCTGAGGAAAGCAACATTTGAGTCAATACCTGAATGAAAGCACTATTAATGTCTTAGCAGTGAGTATTCTGGAAGGAGGTCAAGGCAAGTCCAATGACCCTTAAATCAGAACACCTGGCAGCCTGCTTGAGGACTTGAAAGAAGAATAAAATATGATTATACACAGTGAAGCCTGCAGCCATAGCCCTGTGGCATCTGATCCCATCAGATCTCCGAAGCTAAGCAGGGTCGGGCCTGGTTAGTACTTGGATGGGAGACTACCTGGGAACACCAGGTGCTGTAGGCTTGGGAGACAGACCCAGTAGCCTACTCCCAAAAAGTCAGCCTGCCATTGAAAACCCTCTGAAAAGCTGAGAAGCACTAACAATAGTGTTTTGCCTGTTGTACGCAAGGTCGCTATGAGTCGGATACTGACTTGATGGCACCTAACAACAATATAGTGAATGTCTGAGGTTTAGCTCATCTGGTAGAGTGCTGCTCTGAGGCCCTGGGTTCTATCCCAAGCATTACAAAAATGGGAGAAGGATCTGGCAGCCCACTCTCAAAACAAATAGCTATTAACCCTATGGATAGCAGAGAAGCACTGTCCAATATAGCACCTCTTTCATTCTGTTGTACATACAGTCACTATGAGTTGGACCCAACTGGATGTCACCTAACAACAACAACAACAACACATAATGAATAGCAAGTGAGAAAGGTGGCATGTTCAAGGTAAAGTAGAAGTCATAGGCTCTATTTCGTAGGCAGTATGAGTTATTTGAGATTTATTTTAGTTCAGAAAGGAAGCTAGTGGAAAGTTTTCATGTGCAAAATGGCAATAACTGGAGAAAGAAGACTTGCTCATACAACAACTGGGTCTTACAGAGATATGAAGTAGAGTGAGGTATTTTTGAATATAGAAAGTTCTAAGCAATTTCTATAATGTTATAAATAATCCGACATGAAATGATGTTGCAGAAGAGAGTTTGCCACCTGCACTTCAGAACAGACTGGAAATAATTTCATGAGAAAAGTAATGGAGCTAGCTTTAGAGTATGCCATATCAAACCACTCAGTGTAACAGGAAAAAGTTAAATGGATGAGTGGGAATATAATATGTTAAATTGATATAAATTCTTGATTTTTAGGAGGCAAGTGCAACATTAGATTCTCAATATTTTAATGATAATTTTAATGTACACCTTAGTGGGTCTCATGATGACATTTCCACATGTGCATTTCATTGTACATAGCTCATATTCACTTCCTCTTTACCCTCTCATGCCTCCCTTACCCCATCTTTTCCCTCCCCACAATAGTCTCCCTTCCATTTGGTATCTACATATGCACATCCCAATTTTGTTGCAAGGACAACATATGTGATATTTCTTTGCATTTCTCCCATTATCCTTTCTTCTTACCCCCTCTTCCTTTTCTTTAGTCCATAACATTTCCCTGTTTTCATGATTTAAATGATATTTTATCATAGAATGAAATGCTATGACTCCCAGACGAATATTCCTTAGGTATACATTCATTGAAATTTTTTGGCTTACAGGCGATATCCCCAAACCCTGGGCTGAAGACAGGTATGATGGTTAGGAACCTGGCCATGCAGCAGGAGATGAGTGGTGGGAGAGCAAATGAACTTCATCTGTATTTCCAGCCTCTCTCCACTGCTTGCACTACCCCATGAGCTCCACCACTGCTCTGTGGAAAAATTGTCTTCCACAAAACTGGTTCCTAGTGTCGAAAAGGTTGAGGACTACTGATTTATAACATAAACATACCTTGGTAACCTGCAGTTTGAAAAAAAAGGAAAATCTCATCCAAATTTCTCATTCTCTAATGATAATCTACAGCTATATGTCTAATAAGAAAAATTAAATTATTATCTGGTGATTTTCTCATGAGGCAAAGTTTTCTGTTTATTCTGAGATTATGCTCTTCCTACCATTTGTGTTAGTCAGCCTGCGTCTGTAGCCCTGTGGCATCTGATCCCATCAGATCTCGGAACCTAAGCAGGGTCGGGCCTGGTTAGTACTTGGATGGGAGACCACCCGGGAACAGCAGGTTATGTAGGCTTGGGAGATGGACCCTGCAACCCACTCCCAAAAATCAATCTGCCATTGAAAACCCTATGAACAGCAGAGAAGCACTGACAACAGTGTTTCGCCTATTGTAGGTAAGGTCACTATGAGTCGAATACCAACTCTACAGCACCTAACAACAACCATTTGTGTTAAAATATTATGATATTTATTAGATTATAATGATGAAAGATAGATGATGTTTTCTAAAATCATTGGGAAAGGCTTTAATACGGCTGACATTCATAGATAGGGAGCATAAGTCTTTTTTGTTGTTGTTTCTTTTTTTCTTTTTCTTTTCTGAATATCCCAAAAATTTGCTATAGCTGTTGTATTTAAGTACAAAATAAGATAAATTAAACACTTAACTTATTTTATGAAGAAGAAAACATTTATTTATTTTTTTGGAGGATACAAGGGGACTGAACCCAAGGCCTCATATATACTTTCCAAGTGCTGTAGCTCTGAGCCTCATCCCCAGCCCCCTTTTTTGTTTTTAACCTTGAGATAGAGGCTCACTAACTTACATAGGGTACCTAGTCTCAAACTTGAAATCCTTCTGCCTCAGCCTCTCAAGTTACTGGCATTTCAGGCATGTGCCACTATGACCTGAAAAAAAAAAAAAAACCTTTAAAGGGAAATAAATATTGAAGTGAGAGAAGGACATGGCAACCCACTCCTGTGGACACTGTAAGCATCGCTATGAGTCAGACAGGACTCGACTGCATCAACTCTGTTGGCAGAGTGCTTGCTCTGTACCTTCTGAGGCCCTGGATTCAATCTCCAGCAATGCAAAAATGGGAGAAGGACTTGACAGCCCACTCCCCAAAAGAATCTCAATACACTCAGCCTTGGAAAACCCTACCAATCAGGACATAGTGTCACTACATGAGTCAGACTCAACTTGATGGTACCAGACAACAACAATGTATTGAAGACAAAATACTTCATGAGAGAACAAATGAACATTAAAAAGCTTGGTTGCCTAACTTCAGTGCTTCCATAACAATGTTATTTAAAGTGGACTATCTACTCATTTTTAGCATTTCAAAACCACTAACTGTTGAAAAATATCATATAATTTGCATGGTTTACTTATCTTTTTGACACATGAAGTTTATCTCATATCTAAACCTCATTACTTTTCAATTATATAATTTACCTGTGTCTCCACTTACAAATCAAGAAATGGAAATGTGCTACCTTGAAAAGAAATGTTTTACTTTTTTTTTCCTAGAAGAAAAGCAGAGTCAGGAAATATTCTCAAAAAGATTTATATGTGATGATGTATATTAGAACAGAAAAGATTCCAATAAGAAAAAAATCATGTGTCATCATTGATTTTATCTCCCTATATAGCCTGGAGCCTTACCACTGTGGTGTCCCATGCTATCAGATCTCAGAAGCTAAGCCGGATCAGGCCTGGTCAGTACTTGGATGAAAGACAGCTTGGCAACACCAGGTGCTGTAGGCTTGAGAGAAGGATCCAGCAACTTACTCCCAAAAACCAACCTGTCATTGAAAACCCTATGAATAGCAGAGAAGCAGTAACAATACTGTCTCATCTGTTGTACATAAGGTCACTATGAGTTGGATACTGACTCGATCTAACACCTAACAACCTAAAAATGACAACATATAGCTAGATGATCAATATATGCTATGTAGTTTGGGGTTTAGTTCAGTTCGTAGAGTGTTGCTCTGTGCTCTCTGAGGCCCTAGGTTTGATCCTCACCATTGCAAAGATGGAACAGGACCTGGCAGCCCACTCTTGAAGCAATCCCTAAACAACCAGCCATTGAAAACCCTATGAAGGTTGCTATGAGTTAGATCCAACTCCATGGCACATAATAAGATGAATTTATGTAGGTATGCAAGCATGTATGTACGTGTAAATGCGTTCTCTCACCCACCCATCTAGGTACATATGTAACACATAATTCTGTGTGTGCTATACTGTTGTTAGGTGCCATGGAGTCAAGTTTGACTCATAGAGACCCTGTGTACAACAGAGGAAACACTACCCAACACTGTGCCATGCCCACCCCTATTGTCAGTGCTTCTCTGTTATTCACAGAGTTTAATGGCTGATTGTTTAGGGAGTGGGCTCTGGATCCTTCTCTCAAGCCTATAGTACCTGCTATTCCTAAGTGGTCTCCCATCCAAGTATTAGCCAGGCCCCCAACTCTCCTTAGATTCCAAAATCTGACAAGATTGGATCCCATGGTGGTATGGCTATACGTTGTGTGTGCTAGATATGGTCTAGATATTAAATCTAAATACATTTTCTCCAATTGCCTCAGATAATGTTCAACTATACTTTGTTGTTGTTGCTGTTAGGTGCCATCAAGTCAGTATCAGACTCACAGCGACCGTAGGCACAACAGGCGAAACACTTTGTCAGTGCTTCTCTATTCATAGGGTTTTCAATAGTGAAACTATAGTTTAGCACTCCTGAATCAAATCATTTAAATTGTAACCTCTAAAATTCCATTTCTTATTTCCTAATTTTATGAAAACATGAAATTGTGACCAACTATTTAGGTTTCATAACTTAGATTTATTTTAATTAATAATGACCTCAATTTACTAAAAGTCTATTAATCTCCGGCCTTTTCTATTCATCATCTTAGTCAATCTTCACAAGAACAGAAAGTAATTGATATTACTCATTTAATTTACTAACTGGAGAAACTAAGGCTACAGAGTCCACAGTTGTGCCACTTTGACATCCAATCTCATCAAATCTTGGACGCTAAGGATAGTCAAGCTTGATTAGTACTTGGATGGAAGACCACCTGGTAATACCAATTGGTGTAAGCTTGGGAGAAGGGCCGGACAACCCACTCCCAAAATACAATCAGACTAGTAGAGTGCTGCTGTGCACTCTCTGAGGACCCCGGCTGGATCCCCAACACCTCAGAAATGAGAGAAGGACATGGACTCTTTCCACTTCCAAAGCAATCCTGAAATAATCAGCCATTTAAAATCCTATAAGTGTTGCTATGCATCGGACCTGATCTCAATGGCACAAGAAGGATGGAAACTGATATATATCAATACCCTAATTTCTAAGGCACTATGTTATGGAAAATTATAGGTTATTTCTGTGCTTAGGAGTTAGATCTGTGCTCTTCCAAAAAGTGAAAATGTGGAGCCTGGCGCGGTGGCGCATACCTGTAATCCCAGTGGCTTTGGAGGAGGAGGCAGGAGGATTGCAAGTTCCAGACCAGATGCAATTGGCGTAATTTAGTGAGACCCTGTCTCAAAAAGTAAAAAAAATGGGCTAGGGACGCATCTCAGTGGTCCAACACTTGCAAAGCATGCAAGCGCGAGGCCCTAGGTTTAATCCCCTACCGCAAAAGAAAAAAAAAAAGTGAAAATGTGTAATAAAAATAAAGAATTACATTTTATACATTTTCTGACCTAGTTCCACGAGATTTTTAAACACATTTGAATGATGTGTTGAATTAAAGCAGTTTACACAAGGCAGTATTTTTCATATGTTTCATTTGTTTTAGTAAATTTTAGCAAAATTATAATTATTTATGTTTGGAATAAGTTGTAGCCAACCAATTTTCAACTAATGTTACTGAGCAGGGTTGATGCTTAAGAATGAGTTACATCAGTGAACAAAATAGACAAAGATACTTACATTTGTGCAGCTTGCTCTCTGGTCAGCAGAGACACACACAAAAATAAACAAAAGCCTGAAATGGTAGTATATGCCTGTAAGCCCAGCAACCCAGGAGGCAGAGGCAGGAGGATCACAAATTCGAAGCCACAGGTAGCCTCTGCAATTTAGGGATATCTTGTCTCAGGATAAATTATTAAAAGGGGGGGGGGCTGGCAGTACACCTCAGTGGTATAGTGCTTGCAAAGCATATGCAAGGCCCTGGGTTCAGCTCTATAGTACCAAAATTAAAAAGAAAATAAGAATAAACATAAAGTAGTTTCTGTTGGGACCTGATAGGGCACTGTGAAAAAAGAAGTAGAGTAAGACATTATAAGTGAGATCAAAGATAACTGAATATGGATGAGAGTGTGAGGTTAGGCAATCTACTGCTTGTTAATCAACATTAAGCATGTCTATACTAGTTTGGGGAACAGCAGCTGCTCTAAGAAACAAAAGTCTCAAATTTCAGAGATTTAATGTAGTTGAATTTATTTCTTGCTCATACAAGTTTGAACAAATTTCCCTAATAAATGAGAATTTCTCTTCCAAATGGGGATTAGTGACAAAGATCCAGCCACATTGTGCTCTAACATCCTAAACTCTATGGCTTCTAAGATTGTAAGTTCCTCTCTGACAAGTCATAAGGAACATATGGCTCTTCCTTAGTGGGAACATTTAGGACTATATTGGGACTAGATGGCATTTTGACTCATTCCATTGTCATTGCAAACTCAATTGCAAGCTGACTTTATAAAGAAGGCTATAAAATTACTCTACATGGCCAGAAAAGAAGAAGAAAAGTCATTGAGTAATGAGATTGCATTGCTTAAGACAATTACTACCTATCATTCCCTTTCTCTTTCACTTGGCTCAATCTATACCAGCCTCATTGCTATTTTTGTTATGTCCAAACACATTCCTGATTCAAGTACTCTGCACTGGTGGCTGTGAATGCTGGGATTTCTATTCTCTAGATATATACTTGGCTTCTACCCTTGCCTTATTCTTTCATTGTTCAACTACTACCTGCTACAGATGCCTTCCCTTTTGCTTTATTACTCCATTTTCTGGTACAATGTTTTCTCTCACTAGACTTCTTGAAAACAAAAAAGTATCAAATTTTTATTGTACTTCTAGAATATAGCAAATCTCCTGGTATTTATAAGGTTGGTGATAAATATTGGATTAAGAAATGAAGGAATAAGAAAAATGAGGAAAGTGATGCTGGAAGACATGAATATATTCCAGGAGTTTCTTTATTCCCCTTTTCTTTTTCTTTTTCTTTTTTTTAAAATAGATTCTTCTGTCTCACCCAAGCACACCTAAAACTCTTGGGTTCAAGTGATCTTCCCACCTTGGCCTCCCTAGTGATGAAATTACAGGCATCTACCACAATTCCCAACAGGAATCATGAATAAGTTACTTTTTAAATTAAAAATTTTTCTTTTTCTTTTTATTTTTACAGTCCTGGGGGGTTGAACCCAGAGCCTTGGTCTTGCTAGGCAAGTGCTCTACAATTGAGCTCTATCCCCAGGCCCCTTTATATATATTTTATTTTGAGAGAAAGTCTTCCTACATTGTGCAGGCTACTTCTGGCTTGAATTTATAATCTTCCTATTTTATTCTCCTAAGTAGCTGGGATTACATGCATGTGCCACAGTTCCCCACTGAGTAAATATTCAATCATAACAAAGTGATATAAGCCAAGTCCTTAATCACAATGATTTCATTTTAAATCTCTTATGCTATTTTTCATATCATATCGTTCTCAAGCACTAGCAGATCCCCATTACCTTTGTGTTGTTTGATGCAACAATACATTTTTCTTCATCAGTGTGATAACCATTATCTGACCTTCTTACTTTAAGTATAATAAGCCAAATCCAACGATATGTAATGAAGTTACAAGGTATAGATGTGGCATATCCAGCTACATTTAGGTTTATTAAATGATTGTTTAAATTAATGATAGATGAGGATTTTATTAAACTGGAATATCATTACCTTTGAAAAGAAAATATATTTATTCACACCAATAAGTCATCTTTTCTAGATAGCCCAATGGAATATGTCCACATTTTATGATATTCAAATATATGGTAATATTTCTTATCTAGTCTCATTATGTTGTGATAAGGCATTCCATTTTCACTTATTTTACTAGAGTATTTTAAATTATTGCTACTATTCCTCTACATAGCTGAAACAAATAAATTGTTGTTGTTAGGTGCTGTTGAGTTGGGTCCACTTCATAAGGACCCTCATAGGGTCTTCAATGGCTGATTGTCTCGGGATTGCTTTTTGGGCGTAGACTGCCACATCCTTTCCCCATTTTTGCAGTGCTGGGGATTGAACCTAGGTCCTCAGAAAGTACAGATCAGCACTCTACAGTTGAGCTAAATGCCAGCCCTAAAACATAAATAGAATGCATAAATTTTATTATCTCTGTCTTGGACTGGACTTTCTGAAGAATTAGAAAATCATTTGTGACTTGATTTCTATTCCAAATTTGTATTGTTTTGCCCTTCCTTTCACTTTCATTATTATCTTATTTCTCCAGGATGGAAAACTATTGTGAGTCTTCATACCACAGAGACATCTACATCTCCATGTTCAGTGCAGTACTTTTGACAATAGCAAGGATAACGAACCAATCAAGATGCCCATCAACAGAAGAATGGATATAATAATTACGGCACATATACACAATGGTTAACTACTCAACAATAAAAAATGAAATAATGTCATTGGCAGCAAAATGGATGGAGCTGGAGAACATCTTAAGTGAATGAACATAAGCTCAGAAAGAGAAATACCATGTGTTCACACTCATATATAGGAGCTGAATCATATTCAAAGGATGAAAAAATCCTATACATAAATTAATATATAAAAATGCACAAATAAAATTAGTGAAGAAGGGACAATATAAAGAGTAGAAGGAAGAAGGAAGGGAACTAGCAGGGGGAGGCCAGGATTGGGGAAGATGGGATGGGGAGGAAAGTCAATCTGGAGAGATGAATGGGGAGAGCACAATCTCAATGTAAACAGTACAATTTTATGAGTATATTGTAAAAATAGGGGAATATAATCCAAATAAACATTTGAATTTTATTACAGATTATCCATAACCCTCCATAAACTTTGTGGGTTGATGAAAGTGTTGCCAGAAGTGATGTAAAGGATGCATAATGGAAAAAGCCAATGCTATATTACTCTGTACCCCATCATCATTTACTAATAAAGGGAAGAAAAGAAAGAATATGAGATACAGAACCAAAAATTTTAAAATTCAATATCAATAGAACATATTTGAATCATACAGGGCACAATCACTCTAAATTTCTGTAAGAACAGGAGTCATGTACAGTGTAACCTAAAATACCCATGATGAGGGTATGATATGAGTGTCTTATAAAGTTAATTCAGAGTATATTTAGTGAAGATATTTAAGAATGGTATGTTACTAGAAAAATTAGCATTTGAAATTCCAGAAGTTTTATTTTCTAAGACATATTAAAATTATTCCTAGGCAAATAATGTAAAAGACTGTATAAGCTGTCATTAAAATATGTTTGATTGGGAAATTTCACCAAAAGTCTCTTTTTCTACACCATCATTTACATCCAGCTTTGAAAAGAAATCTTTCATTATTTTTAAAAGGAAAATGCATTCCTTCATATGAAGATGTCCTCACCTTTACAGAATATATTTAATATTTCAATAGAACAGTGCTATGATATGAATGGATTCCTTAAAACTTCATATATCAGAAACTTAATACCTGAATTTACATGGTAATAGTTTGGAGGTGGGTCTTTTAGGAGGTAATTAGGCTTGGATGAGAACATAACAGTTGGGACTCCATGATAACATTAATAACTTCATGAGAGGAAGAATAGCCCCAGCCAGCCTGCTGGCTCTTTCGCATCTTATGATACCCTTTACCATATTGTGATGTATCAAGAAGGCATTTAGCACAGATTGGTGTCATTCTCTCAGACTTTCCAGCCTCTGAAAATGTGAGAGAAAGAAGAAGAGAGAAGAGAAAGAAAGAAAGAAAGAAAGAAAGAAAGAAAGAAAGAAGACTCAAAACAAAACAATTATTCTTTTTGATATAGCCCATCTGTAGTGTCCAGTTATTGTTATAGAAAATTGTTGTTGTTGTTAGGTGCCGTGGAGTTGGTATCTGACTCATAGCGACCCTCATAGGGTTTTCAATGGCTGACTGTTTCGGGATTGCCTTGGGAGTGGATTGCCAGGAACTTCTCCCATTTTTGCAGTGCTGGGAATTGAACTTGGGACCTCAGAGACTGCAGCACAGCGCTCTACCAACTGAGCTAAATCCCAGCCCGTATAGAAAATAGACTAGGGAAAAATGTTGATACACAGAGTGAGGTGTTTATTATACAAATACTTGAAAATGTGAAAGCAATTTTGAAACACAGTAACATGTAAAGACAAGATCAGTATTAAAATGAATGGGGTAAAAAGTCTATATTGCTCTGAATGAATTGTTGTGTGTGTGTGTGTGTGTGTGTGTGTGTTTTCTTTTTTGATGTTCTTTTCTCTGAGTTATACTCTGCTTTGAGAAAATTACATAAATTCTCAAAGATAATAAATGTGATCATAACCAGAGAGATGGTAGAAATACAGACAATGAAGACCCTTCTAATAAAATCTCAGACAGAAAGGAAGCTGAGGACTGAACAAGATTTCAAAAGGCGGTTTGAGAAGTCAAAATCAAATGTTATAATCACATGTGCAAAGAACTGGAGATAGAAAACCAAAAGAGAATAGCACATTGTTTTTCTCAAGTTTAAAGAGTTGAACGAAAAATTCAAGCCTCAAGAAACAATAGTGAAGGATTCTATGGGGAAAATATTAAGTGACACAGGAAACATCAAAAGAAGATGGAAAAACTACCATCCTCATTTTACTGAAAAGAATTGGTGGATGATCAACCATTTTAGGAGGTTGTGTATGATCAGGAACCAATGGTACTGAAGGAAGAAGTGGATGCTACCTTGAAAGAACTTACAACTGCCTTGAAAGCTACATTGAAAGATCACAGGGCTCCAGGAGTTAGTTGAATACCAACAGAGATGTTTCAACAAACAGATGCAGCACTGGAGGTGCTCACTTGTGTATGTCAAGAGATTTGGAAAACAGCTACCTACCCAACTGACTGGAAGATATCCATATTTGTGCCTATTCCCAAAAAAGGGAATCGAACTGAATACAGAAATTATTAAACAATATCATTAATATCTCACATATCTTAAATTTTTCTAAAGGACATTCAAAAATGACTGTATAGTATATTGATAGGGAATTGCTAGAAAATCAAGCCAGATTCATAAAAGGGTGTGGAACCAGGGACATCATTACTGATGTTAGATGAATATTATCCAAAAGCTGAGAATACCGAAATATGTCTATGTTTTATTAACTATTATGTCTTATCGGGCTGGGATTTAGCTCAGTTGGTAGAGTGCTGTGCTGCAGACTCTGAGGTCCCGAGTTCAATTCCCAGCACCGCAAAAATGGGAGAAGGTCCTGGCAATCCACTCCCAAGGCAATCCCGAAACAGTCAGCCATTAAGAACCCTATGAGGGTCCTATGAGTCGGATACAGTCTCGATGGCACCAAACAACAACAACGCGTTTTATTAGCAAAGGCATTTGATGTATGGATCACAAATTATAGATATCACTGAGAAAAACTGGAATACCAAAGCACTTAATTGTACACATGAGCAATCTGCATAGGAATCAAGAGGTAGTCATTCAAACAGAGCAAGGAAATACTGCTTAAAGTTGAGAAAGCTGTGTATCAGGGCTGTATCCTTTCACCATACCTCTTCAATCTCTATGCCGAGCAAATAATTCAAGAAGCTGGACTTTATGAAGAAGAATGCAGCATCAGAATTGGAGGAAAACTCATTTACAAGCTGCATTATGCAGATGACAAAACTTTGCTGGCTTAAAGAGAACTTGAAGCATTTACTGATGCAGATCAGAGAACACAGCATTTGGTATGGATTGCTCCACAACATCAAGAAAACAAAAATTCTTACCACTCGGTCAGTAAGCAAGTTCATGATAAACACAAAAGGTTGAGTTTATCCATGATTTTGCTTTATTTGTTTCAATAATCAACGCGCATGGAAGCAGCAGTCAAGAAATCAAAAGATACATTGCATTGTGAAAAGCTCTTGCAACAGGCCTCTTTAAAGTGTAGAAAAACAAAGATGTCATTTTGAAGACAAAAATGTGCCTGACTCTTTCCATGGTATTTCAGTTGCATGATAGGCTTGTGAAAGCTGAACTTTGAATAAGGGAGCCAGGAGAAGAATTGAAGCTTTTGAATAATGTTGCTGGAGACAAATATGCCATGGACTGCCACAAGAACCAAAGGACACATCCTAGAAAAAGTGCAACCAAAGTACTCCTTGGAAGCAAAGATGGCTAGCCTGCATCTTCTGTATTTTGGACATGTTGTCAGGAGGGACCATTCCCTGGAGAAGGGCATCATGTTTGGGAAAGTGACAGGTCAACAAAAAATGAAGACCCTCAAATAGATGGATTGACACAGCAGCGGCAACATTGAGCTTAAACACAGAGTTTCGTTCTGTTGTACATAGGATTTCTATGATTTGGACCCTTCAGGAGGACACCTAACAACAACAGCTAGAGTAAGGCCATTCTTGTTAGACAGTTGTAAAAAACTTGGTAGAATTGTGTTTATGTCGTAGGAATTTATAGAATAGAGAATTTAAGAGTGATGAATGAGATCATCTAGTGGATTAAATATTTAATCAGTAAAGCGTGAAGGTTGTTGCATGAGGACTTTTAACTTCTTAAGGAAAACTACCAAGTACAGATATGAATTGAAGAATAATTTATAATTAAAAGATAAACAGTCTGGAGAAACTTTGGAAATTCTTAGCCTGGCCATTTAATAGTTTTCAGGAGAGGAAAGAATAGACATGACTCATTGACTATTTGTTTGCTAATGAGATTATTACAGACAGATGAGATCAAGACAATGAGAGTCTCTAAAGGGATTTCATAGATTTTTAAAAGCTTCTTCTGCCATCAAAAAATGTGATCCCTAGGAGGGAAGAATGGTTTCAGGGGATCTGCATACTATGTCTTCTACTACTTCACTGCTCAGAGCCACCTCAGGTATCTGTTTCCTGCATCCCAGGGCAGCACTCCTCAACCACCACCGTTGTATTCTTTCAGGCCCAGGTAGAATTCAGGCCATTGCTCTGGAAGTTACAAGTCATAAACCTTAGCAATATTCAAGTGAAAATATCTCTGTAGGCATGAGAAATGACTTCCTCTACCTAGTCTTCAAAGGTGTATAGAACAACCTGGGGTTTCAGAAAGAAACCTGCCACAGGAGCAGAGAATCCCAAACAGGGAAATGCTTAGTGGAACCATAGGGGCAATAAAATCATCAAGCCCTCAGAAATGTGTGATTACCACCCCACAATACCAGTCTAGTCAAGTAGAAGGCATTTAACCTCAACCCAAAAGAGCTGAAGCAGGGGCTGAGCCCAGCAAAACCATAGGATTAGGGCTCAGAGAGGAATTTAGAGTCTAACTCTTGCACTATTGTGCCCAGGAGACAGGATGTATAATCACAGGCAATACTGTTCAGGTTTAAGCTTTAATGTGATTTTCCTAATACTCCTTTTTTTCCCCTATATTTCCTTTCAAGAATGGGAATGCCTTTTGTACCATTGTATCTTGGAAATAGCTAATGTCTTATTTTACAGGTGCATAGCTGTGGGAGATTGCCTTAAAATGGATTATGTTTTGAGACTCATTCATGTCTGATTCAGTGGAGACTCTGGACTGGGAACTTTTGGGTTAGCTCTAGAATGACTTAAGACTTTGAAGATTGCAGGAATTCATATTGCATTTAAAAAGCACGTAAATTTTGGAGGCCTTGAATAAAATATTTGAATCTATCCCTCAAATTTTTGTGTTAGGAATTATTTAGTCAAACTTTCTATGACAAATACTTGAGGAACAACTTAACAAGGGAAAAGATTTCTTTTGACCCAGAATTTCATATGCTTCAGCCATATTTTAGCTCTATTGTTTCCAGGTCCATGGTAAGGCAGAATATTTTGCTGTACATGTGAAAGAGCAAAGTTGCATACTTCATGGGGGCCAGGAAGCAGAGAATGGGACTGACCAGAAGGACTAGCTCAACACACCTTTCTAGACACATCCCCAATGACCTACGTCTTCCAGTTAGGCCCCACCTTCCCTAGTTCTACCCTCTGTGCGATACCCAGATTTTGACTTCAAGGATGGATCAATCGACTGATGAAGTTAGAGCATTCATGATCAAATCATTTCCAAAATCCCCACTGCAAATGTTGCATCTCTGAACACTGAGGATGAAGGCTTTCACTGAGGATGAAGACTTCAATACATGAACCTCTGAGGGGAACATTTTATGTCCAAACCATGACATAAACCTTACCCCTAAGTTTTTATTAACAGTATTTGAAGGTGGGGACTTCAGGAAATAATTGATATCAGATGAAGTAATGACAATAGGGCCCCTATGATGTTTTTAGTGGCTTTAAAAAAGAAAGACCTAGCTAGCCCACTTTCTTTGTCTTACCTTGTTAAACCCTCTGTCATATTATGATGAAGCAAGAAACCCCTCATTAGATATTAGCACTGTATGTTTGACTTCCCAAACTCCTAAACTTCAGCTAAAAATACCTCTATTCTTTATAAATTATCCAATCTAAGATATTTAATTGTAACAATAGAAAATGGAGTAAGATTAGGGAGGGGCCAAAGTCAAAAGTTGAAGGGTTTAAACTTATCTGAGTCTCTGACTTAAAAATAGACCTGTCTGGTAGTAGATTTTATTTTGCTGTAAGCTAATTTGTTAGAGTTTCCTTATTTGTATTTCAGCTATTTTTTTTTCCAGGTTGTATATAATTAAGTTTTCTGTGAAAAAGAACCACACAAAATCTAAATAGCATAAAAACCTGTTCTTGGATCTTTGTGCAAATAAAAGGTTTTGAG
>VMDO01032068.1:0-19393 GCA_007922755.1 Pedetes capensis
TCTCAAGCTTAAGGAAGTGAAGAAAAAATTCAAGCCTCGAGTGGCAGTAGTGAAAGATTCTACAGGGAAAATATTAAATGATGCAGGAAACATCAAAAGAAGATGGGAAGAATACACAGAGTCATTATACAAGAAAGAATTGGTAGATGACCAGCCATTCCAAGAGGTTGCATATGAAGAGGAACCAATGGTGTTGAAGCACGAAGTGGAAGGTGCCTTGAAAGAACTGGCAAAACACAAAGCTCCAGGAATTGATGGGATACCAATAGAGATGTTTCAACAAACAGATGCAGCACTGGAGGTGTTAACATGTTTATGCCAACAGATTTGGAAAGCAGCTACTTGGCCAACTGACTGGAAGAGATCCATATTTGTGCCTATTCCCAAAAAAGGGGAACCAACTGAATGTGCAAACTATCGGACAATATCATTAATATCACACACCAGAAAAATTCTACTAAAGATCATTCAGAAGCCACTGCAGCAATATATAGACAGGGAATTACCGGAAAATCAAGTGGGATTCAGAAGAGGGCGGGGAACTAGGGACATCATTGCTGATGTCAGGTGGATATTAGCTGAAAGCAGAGAATATCAAAAAGATGTCTATCTATGTTTTATTGACTACGCAAAAGCATTTGATTGTGTAGATCACAACAAATTATGGATAACACTTCGGAAGATGGGAATACCAGAACACCTAATTGTGCTCATGAAAAATCTGTACATGAACCAGGAGGCAGTTGTTCGAATAGAACAAGGAAACACTGAGTGGTTTAAAGTTGAGAAAGGTGTGCGTCAGGGATGTATACTTTCACCCTATCTCTTCAATTTATACGCTGAGCAAATAATCCGAGAAGCTGGACTTTATGAGGAAGAACTCGGCATCCAGATTGGAGGAAGACTCATTAACAACCTGCGTTATGCAGATGACACCACTCTGCTTGCTGAAAATGAAGAGGATTTGAAACATTTACTGATGAAGATCAAAGATCATAGCCTTCAATATGGGTTATGACTAAACATCAACAAAACAAAAATCCTTACGACTGGGTCAGCACGCAACTTCACATTAAATGGAGAAAAGATTGAGGTTGTCCAAGATTTTGCTTTGCTTGGCTCTGTAATCAACACCTGTGGAAGCAGCAGTCAAGAAATCAAAAGATGCATTGCTCTAGGAAAAGCTGTGGCAAAAGATCTCTTTAGAGTATTGAAAAGCAAAGATGTCACATTGAAGACGAAGGTGCGTCTGACTCATGCCATGGTATTTTCAGTGGCATCATATGGTTGTAAAAGCTGGACTTTGAACAAAAGAGACAGAAAAAGAATTTATGCCTTTGAATTGTGGTGCTGGAGATGTCTATTGAATATACCATGGATTGCCAAAAGAACCAACAGATCTGTCCTAGAAGAAGTACAACCAGAGTGCTCCTTGGAAGCAAGAATGGCCAGACTGCATCTTACATATTTCAGACATGTAGTCAGGAGAGAACAATCCCTGGAGAAGGACATCGTGTTTGGGAGAGTGGCAGGTGAACGCAAAAGAGGAAAATCCTCCACCAGATGGATTGACACAGTGTCTGCAACAATGGGCTTAAACATAAATAAGATCATTTTCCAGGCACAGAATCGGCAAGTGCTTCGATCTGCTGTACATAGGGTCGCTATGAGTCGGACTCGACTCGACAGCACCTAACAACAACAACAACAAACTTACTGTATTCATTTTATTTTACATGGCTCTAAAAATGAAAGCTATCCCTACCAGCAAACAGAAGTGCTGAGAATACATCATAAATGCTTACTCTTACCACATTTAGTGAAGTAACTTCCACAAAATAAGTAGGTAAGACAAAAGATCTAAGCACTGAAAATAAGAGGCAAAGGGGTAAGTAATTATCTTAAAAGAAGCATTAAAAACCTCAAAACCAGTACTGTAACGAATGTTATCTACTTGATAATTAATAATTGTTTGCAGACAGCATGTAACATGAAATTACAGAGACAGTGTAGTTTACGAGAGAGAACACAATTGCTAGTTCTTCACTGCCTCTTGAGAAAGTGAAGACACTAGCCAAAGTAGATAAGGTGATATCTGCACAATGCTTCACAGTATCAAAAGGCATAAATATCTATTACCCATCTAATCCTCCCAACAGGGAAGGTGCTGTAATGCAAACACTACATTTTGGAGTAAAATTCACTCTGTGCCAGAATCTGAAGCTACCATTTTCTAGGTAAACAAATGTGTGCAAGTGGACCTCTCTTAACAAATAACGTTTGGGTTTGTTTACTTTCTTACTTTGGGTTTGGTTTGTTTGTTTGTTTTGGAAAGAGGAATGAAGAAGCATGGGAAATGGATGCTAAGGAGAGGAAAGTGTTTTATCAGTGGGGAGTAAATAATGTAATGGGTCAAAATGAACATTTCTTAATTTCCTTGAAGGAAGACAATATAGTTCAGAGTACATTACACAGGATTAACTTCAGACTGTGAAAGCTTTGGGCTAGAGAGTTATATGTATATAGAAATATATGTGTGCACTGAATCACACTGTAAAATATATTTTTCGTACATGTTTATTGTAGAAAATTTAAAAAGGAAAATAAATACCATTTATTGTATTACCATATAGGGAAAGTCATTGTGAAGTTTCTGGTATATACTCTTTTTTGGTTGAGATATATATACACACACATACATACACACACACACACACACACGGCTAAAATTTTAGATTGTGACACATAATGAGAAATATTGATGGGGATGACTATGATCAAAGTTATATATATGTGTGTGTGTGTACGTGTGTATGTATGTGTATGTGTGTGTATGTGTATATATATGTATATATATATACAAACTTTGATCATAGTCATCCCCCATCAATATTTCTCATTATGTGTCACAATCTAAAAATTTAGCCACTGATTGTGACAGAGCAGCAAGGACTTAAAGCCATTACCACAGGGTTGTAAAAACCAGAAAAGAATACAAGCTGGTTAGCAGATTGTTGGAATTTTATTTTAAGAAACTATGATTACTTCAGGATAATGAGGTATTCATTCTAACTTCAACCCTCCAATCAATTATTAAAAACATTTTTTAAATTTTTTACTGAACTAAAAATAAGAAATGCATGAATTCCAAACAGCTCTGGGCTCTACCAGTGTATCTTTTCTTCCAGTAACAACATTAATCACTTTATGACTTTTTCAATACATTGCTTTTATGTTATGATCTGAAAAGCAAAAGTTAGTGATGACTAAAGACTCACGCACTCTCTCCATTTTAGTTTCAAATAAAGTAACAGAATGAGAGCCAAGGGAAAGGGGCTAAAAAATAAATATTTTAAAAGTAAAACATAAGCCCCAAAGACATACAATCTAATGAAAGGGACCATCCATCATGTCACTAACATTTTAGACATAATCAGCCCATCACAGACAGAGATGGTATTAGCACAGCAGTGAATCAAGTCTTTGTGCATCAAGATGCCTTCAAAAACTTGCTCTGTATGACAGTAAATTAAGCTACTTTTCTCTCTGACGAACTCCACAGTTACAACAGGGAAATTCAGCAAATATTTTACTTTGGGAGAAGGACCTGACAGTCCACTCCCAAAAATCAATCCGCCATTGAAAATCCTATGAATAGCAGAGAAGCACTGACACTAATGTTTCATCTGTTGTACACAGGATTGCTATGGACTTGATGGCACCTAAGAACAACAACAACAATACTTTACTTGATGGCACTTTCATACACTGTAGTAACACCCTATGGCAGAAGCAAAGTTTAATTGGAAACTAAGCCTAAAATGCTTGTAAGTTGATACTGATCATATTAAAAGATATGAAATAAATTCTAACCCACTAAAAGTAATCTATTCAAATTTCTCATCAACATGCTACTGTGCCTAATAAGAAGTAAATACATTAGAACCACGGTAGGAGAAAAATGCACAATGACCAAGGATATCAGAAATGGAAGATGATTTGGAATAATGAAGTCTATTATTATAAGTCATCATATTAAAAGAAGAAAAAAAAAGAATCAGTCCACTTTTATGGTTGCCAAAAAGGCATGAGTGACAGAACTGGACATCCATTAATGTATCTAGTATCTATTGATCCAAAAAGAAACAAAAACTCATGTTACTTAGATGCATACTTTTCTAACATGATATGTCTATCAATTCTAAACCAAAAGCAAGCATTTTACTCCACTGGGAGAGAACTAAAGGCATTCTCCTTCAGATCAGATATAAGACCAAGATGTCTGTATGGCCACTGTCATTTAGCAGTTTCAGATGTACTGGGTACCCAAAAGAAGAAAAGAGAAAGAAGTAAGTTAACACTGAAGGTATTAAAATAATCACTCTGTGAAAACAATGTAACTGTCTTTGAAAAAGCCAGAGGAATCAACTAAAATATTAACTCAAATCTTAAAACAATTCGTTAGAGTGACTAAGCACAAAATTAATATACAGAAATCACAAGCTTTCACATATACATATTTTTTAAATAGCAGTTAGATAATATAATGAAAAATATAACATTATTTATAAAAGAAAACCTAGGTATGAAGGAAATATTAAAACATTCCTGAGGAATACAAAACTTAAATTCATGGAAAGACATACCACATTCTTGCCAATTCTCCTTAAATTATTTTACAAATTTTATGCAATCTTAATGAAATATACAACAGAAAGAATTGAGGAGGGGATAACACAAGGAGATTCTAATGTCACACAGAAAAATAGGGAACTAAAAATAGCTAGGACATTACTGAACAACAACAAAAAGTACAATGGAAAGAATTACTTAATATCAGAAAGACCAAAAATTAAAATAGAGGTACTAAATACAAGAATGGACTATTAGGAGAGACACTATAAAATGGAATATTTGAATTATGTCACAAAGCCCCAAAACCTTAAAATATTTACTTTATAAATATAAAAAAGGTCTGATTACACAGACACACGAGGACACACATATACAGAGTCAAAAGCCAAATGCAAAAACAATATAGAAGCCACAGCAGACTAAAAGAGTTAATTTTTAAATTGGGGGAAAACTTCTACAAATCAGTAAAAAAGTAAGTCTTTAAACAGATAATTTACAGAAAAGGAAACACAAAGGATCTTAAATATATAAAAGTATGTCCAACTTTCCTTATAATGAAAGAACTCCAACTATACTGACAGACTGTCTTCTCATTTATCAGACTGGCCAAAAGCCAAGAGGTTTGATAACACACTGTACGGGGACAAGTAATAGAGGCGAGATGGCACTTTCATACACTGATGGTAGAGGGAAAAAGTTGGGAAATTCATCAAAATTGTAAATGCATATCCTTTCACCCAACAATTCTACTTCAAAGAGCTGATCCTAGAAATATATTAAATATATACAACCTTTTATTGCAACAGTATTTTATGTAAAAACAGTAACTTTGAGCAAACTACCTCTCTACCAGTAGAAACTTTGCTAAATAAATTATAAAATATCCATATAATGTTATCACTAACAACAAGGAAGAAGCCATGGGAAGGAACTCCAAAATATATTAACTAAAAAATAGGAGAGGAACAAGTTGTAAAGAATAGTAAGATTTGTGTCAACACATACACTACTTTTGCTTGAATATGGATTGAGCATAGGTCTGAAAGAATACAAGGAAAAAGGTAAACAGAATAAAGAAAACATATTTTCTTGTATATATGTACACTTTCTGAAAGAATACAAAGGAAACAGGTAAAGAGAAATGAGGAGGGATAAAAATACCTCTAAAAACTTAAAACAATAAATTTAGCATCCACTGACAAGATATAGTCAGTCAATGTTTAGAGTGATCAAACTTTTACAATTACTTACAGAAAGCAAATGAAAATCAAACTAATATAAATTTCAACTGTGGGACATGATCCTTTGTACAAAAAAAGAAAAGCTGAATTTGAAGTTTAGCTTAAAAAAAAAGAGTGCTCTTTGGCTATTGTTAGATGTTAAAAATAAACTGGGAAATGTTACATATTTCTAATCTATCACTTCAACAGAGATTAACAATAAACAACAGATCATAACTGTTATCGCAAGAGTATCCTTTACTTAAGCTAAAAGGGGGGATAATTATTAGTAGTACTATTTTTATTTCAGAGTATCAATTATGATCAAAGAGGAAAAAAATTATTTCTTCCCTTGACATGCGTACATCATATACTAATTACATGAGTGTGTTTTCCTATGCAAAACTGTCATCTTATTAATCACATACATGGCCCATGTACTATACTAATTCATTACAGTTTCAATAAAACTAGAAGAGGTAAAGGAATGAGCAGGGTGCCATGGTTTATACCCATAATCCCAGCATTTCAGGAGGTGGAGGCAGGAGGATCTCAGGTTCAAGATCAGAAGCAGCCTGCATAAGTTAGTGAGACTCTATCTCAAAGTGAAAAAGGGAGTGGAGGTGCAGCTCAGGGGTACAGCATTTGCCTAGTATGCACCAAACTCTGGGTTCAACCCCAAATATCACACACACAAGGAGGAGGAGGAACAGGAGGAGAAGGAGGAGCAGGAGGAAGAGAAGGAGAAAGGAGGGGAGCAAGAGGGAAGGGAAGGAGGAGGGGAAGGAGGAAGAAGAAGAGTGCTAAGTCAGACACTAGGCCAATTTACAAAACACATCACAAACAGCATAAGAACTACTACTGAAAGCTACTAACAGTGTCTTCTCTAAAAATTTAAAAGCTGAATATGCAAAGCAGTTTTAAAAATCTACCTAGTACAACAACAGTTCTGATTACTCATTACAAAAATATAATCAGAGGAATGAGGAAGAAATTCTGACAGCATTCAGATGTAACTCAGTGGCAGGAAGGAGGAAATATGTTAGAAGTGGGCCACTGAGCTCAGAACACCTGTACCTTACCTTCTTCTGAAGAACATTAACCTTCCGCTCCTTTACATCCAGCATGTCCTTGAGGTCATGTATCTCTCCAGCTTGTGTTCCCTTCTCTTCAGCCATATCCTGAATTTGTTTTGTTTTTTTATTCAACATGGTTTCCTTCTCTTCCAAACGCAGGCGGAGAGCATCCACCTAAGAATACAAGATTTCACAAGTGATTAATTAAAAAGAAAGGAACATAATTCCTTTTGAATAGATGTATTAAAGAGTTTACAAAAAGATTCAGTTACCTGTATTTTAAAGATCAAACTGGGTGGCATCAAATAATACATGGTATATTAGAGAATTACCAGGTGAAATGACTAGAGCTCAAAGGCTAGATATGACCGAAAATTATTTTTTACTATTATTATGGTTTGAATACAAAACAAGCTTATGTCTGAATGCTTGCTCCCTAGCTGGTCCTGTTATTTTGAGAGACTGGAATCTTTAGGAGGTGGGACCTAGCTGGTAAAAGTTAGCAGGTCTTTAGAGGCAACACCCAGTTCCACTAAGCTCTCTGCTTCCTGGCTGCCAGATGGAAGAGCCTCTGAGACATACTTCTGCCATCATGATCTGAGGTCCTAGGTCACGTCTTCCCTGCCACTACGGACTGATCCTTTGAATGCATCCAAACTCATCTGAAACTGTGAGCCAAAATAAACCTTTCCTTCCTTAAGGTGTTTCTGTCAATTATTTTAATAACAGCAATGCAAAAACTAACATACCTACATACCAAAGGATACCAATATAAATATAAAAGGTACAGAAGCAGCACATAGGAATAGGTTTCTTTTTAACTATATATCAGAATAGTCAGAGTGTTGAAGGAAGTGAAGTCTGAATTGGTTTCTGAATGATGAACAGGACATCACTAAATATAAAACAAAAAAGAGGAAGAAAAGCATAGATATTCTAAAGAGAGGAAAGAATATTTTAAAATATACAAGCATGCAACAGCATATGCTTGTAAACTCATTTGGTATTGCTTAGCATAGAGTAAACAGGCTCGGTTTAGCTCAGTTGGTAGAGTGCTGCCCCATACTCTCTGAGGACTTGGGTTCAATCCCCACCACTGCAAAAAACTGGAGAAGGACACGGCAATCTACTACCAAAGCAATCCCAAAACAATCTGCCATTGAAAACCCTATAAGTGTCGCTATGAGTCAGACCCAACTCAACAGCACCTAAAAACAGCAGCAACAGCAGCAGCAGCAGCAGCAGCAACAGCAGCAGCAGCAGCAACAGCAACATAAAGTAAAAGAAGAAAGGCAAGAGACAAGCTTAAAAAGATAGTACAATGTAAAAGGCCTTGATTGCCAAAATATGGTACTTGAGTTTTACCCTATTTGCCAATAGAAGTCATGGTCACTGGGGAAATAAAGATAACTAAGATACTCTGCGTCTTTTGCAGAAGTTACAACATAACGGAGAAGATAGTAGCATAAGAGATCACACAAGTATATTATAGCAAGTGCAGTAACAGACATAGAAAATGTGTTTTGTTTTGTTTTTGAGGTACTGGGGGTTGAACCCAGGGCCTTGCGCTTGCATGCTTTACAAGTGCTGTACCACTACTGGCACAAAAATAGGCCTGAAGACATCTGGAACAGAATAGAAGACCCAGAAATACCTCAACACACCTTTAGCCACCTTATTTTCAACAAAGGAGCAAAGCAAGTAAACTGGAAAAAGGATAGCCTTTTCAATAAATGGTGCTGGGAAACATGGACATCCACCTGCAGAAAAATGAAAACTGACCCACATCTCTCAATACGCACAAGAGTTAACTCAAAATGGGTAAAAGATCTCAACATAAAACCAGAAACTTTAAAACTTATAGAAGATAGGCAATACACTCCATCATATAGGCATAGGAAAGTATTTACTTAATAAGGCTCCAATTGCTCAAGAAATTGCAACAAGAGTAGATAAATGGGATTACATGAAATTAAAAAGCTTCTGTACAGCAAAAGAAACAATTATCAGAGTCAAGGAAACCCCCACTGAATGGGAAAAAATCTTCGCATCCTATACATCAGACAAAGGTCTAATTACCAGAATTTATAAAGAACTCAAGAAATAAATTCCCAAGAAAACAAATAACCCAATACACAAATGGGCAAAGGAACTGAATAGACAGTTCTCAAATGAGGTCCATGAAGCCATGAAACACATGAAAAAATGTTCAATATCCCTAGCCATCAGGGAAATGCAAATTAAAACAACTCTGAGATTTCACCTTACACCAGTAAGAATGGCCAAGATCAATAAAACAAATAACAAGTGCTGGCAAGGTTGTGGAGAAAAGGGAACACTCTTACATGGTTGGTGGAGCTGTAAATTGGTCCAACCACTGTGGAAATCAATATGGAGGTATCTTAAAAAACTAAAAAAATACCATATGACCCAGCTATAACACTATTGGGAATTTACCCAAAGGGAGATGTGTCATCATACCACAGAGACACCTGCATCTCCATGTTCAATGCAGCACTTTTCACAATAGCAAGGATATGGAATCAACCAAAGTGCCCTTCGACAGAAGAACGGATAAAAAAACTATGGTACATATACACAATGGAATACTACTCAGCAATCAAAAAAATGACATAATGCCATTTGCAGCAAAATGGATGGAATTGGAAAAAATTATTTTAAGTGAATGAACACAAGCTCAGAAAGAGAAATACCACATGTTCTCACTCATATGTGGGAGTTGAATCAAAATTATAAGAAGGAAAAAGTCCTATACAAAGGTTGGATCATAATAAAAGAAAAAAAAGCTAAGAATGGTATTATTATAGATGGTCTAGAAAATTCATGTTCTGACAAGGTAAAAAAAAGTTCACTACAGAAAAAGTTTCTATCTTAAATAGAACTGGAACCCAAGGATATATAGAAAAATATTACCATAAAAAGACAAGTAAATGGAAGAGAAGTCTTTGGTGAGAGGTGGGATGGGGGAGGAAGCACACAAGAGGGTAAGGGGGAAGCTGTATGTATAATGTACAACAAAATGCATATATGGAAATGTCACGATGAAAAGCATGTCAGACTGAATCACATTAAGGTGTACATTAAAAATTTCCAATTAAAAAAAACAACAACAGTGACGTACCACTGAGCTGCACTCACAGCCCATTTTTTTTTATTTATTGAGACAGGGTCTCGCTAAATTACACAAACTGCCTCTGGTCTGGAACTTGCAATCCTCCTGCCTCAGCCTCCTGAGTCGCTGGGCTGGGATTACAGGCGTGCACCATCGCCTGGTAGTCTTTGTTTGTTTGTTTGTTTGTTCTTTTAAAGTACAGAATAATGGCTGGGCACCAGTAGCATACACCTATAATCCCAACAATTTGGGAGGGTGAGGCAGGAGGATGGTGAGTCCTAGGCCAGAGGCAGCCTACACAATTTTGTGAGACCCTGTCTCAAAATTAAAAGCAAAAAAGAGCCTGAAGGTGTAGCTCAGTGGTGGAGTATTTGCCTGACAAGTGCAAGGCTCTGGATTCAATCACCTAGTAGTGCAAAATAAATAAATAAATAAATTGAAAGGTACAGAATAACTTAGCTTGCAGGTCTGCAACAGTATGCTGGAGAAACCTGAACAACATAGGAAGGATGAGCCAGAAGATGGCTAGTAAGGAAGATAATAGGAGAAGCCTTTACATGAACTTACCACAAATAACTGAGACTAGAAGAGATGTTAACTTCTCAGGCAGCTATGCACAGAACTGCTATAGCACAGAATAGGTGGGAAGTTATATGAGGATATGCTAAAGACAAGGTCTTAGTCATGCAATACCATTAGTTTTAATACTAGGAGATTTAATTTTATTGGTTAGATATAAAGGATAAAAGAGAAAAGAGTCAAAAAAGAGCTTCCACACTGACAATGAGCTTTAAGAAGAGAGCAAGAACTTTATATTTGGTGTGTTGAATTTCTAACATGACGTTTATCTTTAAAACCTTCTTGATAACAACCAAAATACTTGATAATGACCTAAAAATATCTGTTAATGAAACATCTGATAATGACTGGAATATATCTCCCGACGTGCTAGAAGCCCTGAAAACCCCAATTGTTTTAGTTTCTTAGGGCAGCCATAACGGAACACCATAAACTGGATGGCTTCAAACAACAGAAAATACTTTTAATCCACAGTTCTGGAGACTTGAAGTCTGAAATCAAGATGTCAGTACAATTAAGCTCCCTCTGAGAGCTCTAAGGAACAATCTTCCTTTGTGTCTTCCTACTTTTTTTTTTTTAATTGCAATGCTAGGGATCAAATCTAGGGCTTGTGCATGCTAGGCAGTCACTCAATACCACAGAGCTATATCCTTGGCCCCTTGCATCTACCTACCTTCTGATGTGCCTGCAGCTGTAGCCCTGTGGCATTCGATCCCTTCAGATCTTGGAAGCTAAGCAGGGTTGGGCCTGGTTAGAACTTGGATGGGAGACTGCCTGGGAACACCAGGTGCTATAGGCTTGGGAGATGGACCCGGCAACCCACTCTCAAAAATCAATCTGCCATTAAAAACCCTATGAATAGCAGAGAAGCACTGACAATAGTGTTTCGCCTGTTGCATGCAGGGTTGCTATGGTCGGATACTGAACCGACAGCACCTAACAACAACAGCCACACCTTCTGATATCTCCTAGCAATCCATGGCCTGTGGATCCATCTGCAAAGAGCCTATTCAAATATGGTCACATTCCGAAGTTTGAGTAGGCATGAATTTACAAAGAACACTACTAAATCCACTATACCTACTACTACAAAACACCCCCAAAATGCCAAGACAGAGCAAACTTCTTTTTAAATTAATAGCTGAGCACACATATGCACACATACACAGGTTTGTACAGAGATACAAAATCATTAAATGCTGAAAATAAGGAAACTGGAAGCCTAAAATATTATGACTACAACAGAAGTTTATGCCTTTTCCTCCTGCTTATTCTTTTCTTATTTCTCTAACCTAGAGGACAAGGTTTTGAAGAAGCCTCAGAAGACAGAAAACAATATCTCAGGGCAACAGAAAGTAAGGTTGAAATAGAAAGCAAACTTGCAAGCCCTCACTGGATAGTTACTCTGCTCTCAAGTTATCCTCACAGCATCTCAGCACTCTGAATGCCACCTCAGCACCCACTATCAAACTCTGAGATCTCAATACTCCTTGACTCTGAAAAGTTACTGAAGACCCCAAATAGCTTTTGTTTGTATGAGTTATACCTATCAATATTTATTATACACAAAATTATAACTAGTTCTGAAATATCTATTAATTTAAAGTAATAAATTCATTGTGTAAGTTAAAAATAGTATTTTAGAAGCTGGGCGTGGTGGCGCACACCTGTAATCCCAGCAGCTTGGGAGGCGGAGCCAGGAGGATCGCAAATTCAAGACCACAGGAAGTCTGCATAATTTAGCGAGACCCTGTCTCAAAAAGTAAAGAAAAAAAAAGGGGGGCTGGGGATGCAACTCAGTGGTCCAGCACTTGCAGAGCATGCAAGCGCGAGGCCCTGGGTTCAACCCCTAGTACTGCAAAAATATAGTATTTTAGGTTAAAAAATCCACTAAAAATATAATAGGAACATAATTACTTAAACTTTTGCAAATCTCTTTAATGTGTGATTTACAAGGTGGGGGGAAATTAATCTAAGACTAAATGCAGTATTTATATCATCTAACACAGCTTAAAACAAAACCCCAAAAGAACTGAACTATTTCTAAGTAAGTTATCAGCATCACAAAATAAAGTTCAATAATATTCATAGAAATACAGATATGCCCAGCACCCAAAAAAGTAAAAATCACAATGCCTGGTACCCAATCCAAAATAACCTAACATGCAAAGAAGTAAGAACAGACAATCCATAATGAGAAGAAAAATCATTCAAAATAAACTAGTCCAGAAATAACATATGATAGTATAATGTCACTTATATATAGAATCTAAAAAAGTTACTTACAGAAACAGAGAATAGAAAGATGATTGCCAGGGGCTGAGGGTAGGGGCAGAGAGAGTAATGAGAAGACGTTAATCATAGAGTACACATTTCAGTTACAAGGATGACTATGTTCTGGGGATTTAACGTACAGCAAGGTGATTATAGTTAATAATACTGTGAAATTTGCTAACATCTGTTTGCTAACATATACTTGAAATTTGCTAACACAGCCAGGCATGGTGGCACATGTATATAATCCCAGGGATTCAGGAGGCACAAGCAGAAGGATTCCAATTTTAAGGCCAGAGGTAGCCTATGTAACTTAGTGAAACTCTGTTTCAAGATAAAAAAGGGGTTGGGGGGAACAGCTCAGTAG
This sequence comes from Pedetes capensis, assembly GCA_007922755.1. Classification (NCBI taxonomy): domain Eukaryota; kingdom Metazoa; phylum Chordata; class Mammalia; order Rodentia; family Pedetidae; genus Pedetes; species Pedetes capensis. The sequence continues at coordinate 13,285 of VMDO01032068.1, forward strand.
TAGAATGCTTAGAAAATATATGTGAGCCCATGACATCAAACCCCTCGTACTTCCAAAAAAAGAAATTTGCTAGAGTATCATCACAAGAGGAAAAAAGGTTAACTATGTAAATTGATGGTTTACTTGATTATAGTAATCATTTCACAATATATACATACATCAAAGTACCACAGTGTATGACTTAAATATAATTTGTTGATTACATCTCCAGCTTTATTGCTGGGGATACGGAATGGGGGAAAGAAACTAGGGGAAGAAATGAAATTACAAAGTGAAGAAATAAAAATATTTAAAAGACCTAAATCAACTAAAGATGAAAACCATGTCTGAAGTGAAAAATACAATAGATGGGAGTAGTGACAGATAAGACATAGAACTTTAGTGAACTTGAAAACACAGCCAAAGAAACTAACCACAATGAAAAGCAAAGAAAGAAAGAACCAAGTAGACTAACTTACAAAATGCCAAGATCTATTATAAAGCTATTTAGAAATAATAAGAGCATATGTTGACATAAATAAATCATTGCAAGAACCCAGAAACTAACCCACACCTATAGGAAAATTCAGACCCAAATACATTCAATAGCATTTTATAATATATCATATAATTCAATGAAATGACAAACCATAGATTGGGAAAATATTTAGAAATTATAAAATTGATTCTGATAGGTTTGTATCCATAAAAACAAATAGCTCTCAAAACTCAAGAAAGTAAATATTTTTTAAAATGGGAAAAAGATATAAAGAGACACTTCATTATAGAAGACAAGTGGATAGCAAGCACATGAAAAGAGCACAGCAGATACCACTACACATTGTTAAAATGGATAAAATTTAAGAGATTGTCCATACCAAAAAGTGACAAGTATGTAGAATATCAAACTCTCATCCATTAACAATGGAAATACAAAATGGAACAACTACTTTGGAAAACAGTTTGGAAGTTAAACATACACATATACCTACAATATGATCCAAATATTTCACTCTCAGAGAATAAATGAAAGCAAATAGTCACACAAACACTTGTACAGATGTGTTCATAGTGGTTGTGATGGTTAATCTTCATTGTCAATTTGACTGGATTTAGGATCACCTAGGAGGTGATTGAGGCATACTTCTGGGTGTGTCTGTGAGGGTATTTCCAGAGAGGATTAACTGAGGGAGAAAGATCCACCCTGAATGTGGGGGCACTAATCCAATGGGGTAGGCACCCAGAAGGAATAAAAGGGGAAGGAGAAAAAGGCCAGGGAATCCCACTTATACCCTCTTTCTCTGCTTCCTGGCCCTCCATAATGTGAGCTGCTCTGCTCCACATGCCCTCACTGCCATGACTTACTGATGCCTCTGAAACCATGAGCCAAACAAACCTTTCCTTCCTGTGGTGGTTTCTGTCAGGTATTTTGCTCACAGTGATACAAAATCGAACCAATACAGTGGCTTTACTTGTAATAGCCAAAAACTGAGAACTCAATTGTTTATCCAGTGGCTGAACAGATAGCCATAAGTGTGATATATCCATACAATGGAGCACAATTCAACAATAAAATTAATTGTTCATACTTACTATAACGTGAATAAATCTCAAAATAAAGTGCTGATATATCCTACGCATGCATTACTCATATAACAATTATGGTTAGGACAAAGAAACTAGACAAACATGAGTGTATACTATATGATTTCATAAATGTGAACTAATTACAGTAATAGAGAATAGATGAGAGGTTGCCTATGAATGAGGGGCAAGAGAGGAAGAGAAAGTGCAAAATGTCAAGAGTGAGGCAGTAGGAAGAGATTACAAAAAAATACAAGAAAACTTTTGAAAGTAATGGATAATGTTTATACCTTGACTATCATGTTAGTTTCACAGTGCATATGTCAAACTTTACCACATTACACATTTTAAATACATGCTGTTTAGTTTAAGTCAAAGTTGTTTAATAATATGTTTTTAAAAGGCAAAATTTAGAAAGCATTCCACTGCAATAGAAATGGGAGCCCAGCTACAGACCCACACATATAGATCCTGCTATGTTGAATGTGTCACCTCCAAAGTTCAGGTGTGCCAATGTGATGGTGTTAAGAGGAGGGCCTTTCAGGAGTGATTAGGCCATGAAGGCTATCCTCCTTTGTGGATGGGATTAAGTCCAGTATAACAGAAGGTTCCCAAAACTTTTGGTTCACATGCCTTTCCACCATCCACTATGTGGGAACACAGAATTCTTCCCCCTCCACAGGATACTATGATAAGGTAACATCCTAGAAGTAAAGAACAGCCCTCACCAGATAAAACAATTTGCCAACAAATAGATCTTGGATGTTTTATTATACAGAACTGTGAGATAATAAATTTCTGTTATTTATAAGCTATCCAGTCTATAGTACTTGCCATAGTACCACACAGAGACTAAGAAAGGTACCAATATACATAAAATACAGAGGGGACACTGTAATCAAAGAGAAAAAAATAGAGAATTCAATAAATTATTTCTATATAATTGGCTACTTGGGAAAATGAGAAAAGATCCTTAACTCATACCAGGCACAAAAATTAATTCTAGGTGAATTAAAGATCTGGATATAAGATGTTAATCTTCACAATATTCATAAGGAAATATAGCCATTGAGACGTGGAAAGATTTTTTTAATACCCAAGATACATCATAAAGGAAAATATTAGTAAACTCAACTGCTAAAATTTAATATTTTGCACATCATGTCATTTTAAAGTATTCCCTATTTTATATTTTACAGGTCTAATGTATTAATGAGACTAGCACTAAAAAATACTTAAATATAAATCTAACAAAACATCTATAGGTTCTGCATGCTCAAAACTACAAAATGCTAGTGAAAGAAACCTGAGTTCTTCTCTTGAATATTATACAACATGTAAACTAAGGGTTAATAATATATGTCAAGAAGGTCAGCTTACTTAGTATTTTTCTTAGGGACAAGGAATAAGAAAGTTTATTTACCTGTGATTTAAGTATGTGTCTTATTGATTAACAGTAAGACTATAGTAAGTCAAGCCTAGTGAATCCCAAAGATGTTTCGCTAAAAATTTCCAGTTTGAACACCTTAGATCCAGGTACCTGAAGGCAAGGATTAAAATCCAACACAAAGCCAGACATGATGGCACATGCCAAACACACATGCGCGTGCGCACGCGCGCGCACACACACACACACACACAAACACACACAACAAAAACCTAAAAATTGCAGTGCAAAAACAAAGATCAATTACATGATTACCACTGAGTCCCATAATGATCCTTTCTGAGGTACAAGTTAGCAAAAGTCTTTAAGTTTCCCTCTTTTCTTTCACCTATTAAAAATCAGAAACACATGGCCAGCCACCATGGTGCACACCTTTAATCTTGGAGACTCAGGAGGCTAAGGCAGGAGGATTGTGAATTCAAGGCCAGAGGCAGCCTGCACAATTTAGCAAGATCCTGTCTCAAAATAAAAAATAAAAACATGCTGAGGGTGCAGCTCAGTGGTGGAACACCCTGGATTTGATCCCCCAGTACTCCAAAAATATACATACATAAAATAATAATAATAAAATGAAAATTAAAAACTAAATAAAAATCAGAAGCATTCCACTATGCAAAGGAAAAAAGTCCAAAAATGAAATATCTGAACAGACTGAATATTACAGTCGGGGGGGAAAAAATACCACCACAGAGAAAATATGAACTTCAACAACTAGACTGCCTGAAATGCCAAAAAAACTCACTGACCTTTCTCTATTTGGCACTCATGCATGGCTCAAGGCAGCCTGAATCACTATTAATCCTATTTGACAGTATCATATTTGGTTCCTATTAGCTGAACCCATTACATGGCACCAGTCATGATGAGTAAAGAGGGTGCTTACTGAACTTGCACACTGTTCTGCACAGTTAACCCATTAATATGCACTATCCTATTTATAGGACAGTAATGAATTCACCGATTATTATTTCTCAGAATTTATATCATACTTGTGTGCATGTGCATGTTATCACACTATATCTCAATCTTATCTCTTGCCAGCTGCTTGCTTTTATGTTTAGTCTAATGGAAACTACAATGTCATGAATATTTCCCTATAGTGAGTTACTGTCCTATAAATAGGACAGTATCTTAGAAATGTATATGTCAGAAATTTTTTAAATAAATAAATAATGCACAAATCTAATGTCTACATTCTAACTTAAAAGTTGCATACTATGTATTTCTCCTGTAAAGTCTAACCAATAACAAGCAAAATAGAGAGCAATTCATCTCAAGAAACAATGTTACCCAATATCCCCTTAATACACTATTAACTTTTTAATATAAAAGCAAAAGATCCAGACAGTTACACCTGTAAAGATCTCTTAACTGTCTAACTTGTCTCCCAGTACTTGTAACTACCTACTAATTTCAGAAAAATGAAAGGCTTCTATCTGTAGGTCAAGGATCATTAACAGAATAAGAAAACATTGCACATAACTCCTCAATATTTCTCATTCCAATGGTACCAGTATCTCATAGGACAATATTTACGAGACCCCATAATGCTGCCTCTTTATCAAACATAACTAGATGCCCAAGTTGCACTTTTACATTCAAACCTTGACTTAGTTAAGTAGCCTGGAAATGTGCCAGTGCTAACCACTCATAAATACCTGCATGCCACTTTGAGGTAATGTCAAGAATGAGACCTACAGGAATTGGTGATTAAAAAGGGTAAAGAATGAACACTCTTATTACAAACATACAAACCCTTTGGTATAACACTAGCTGGAAACACAGGCTTTGATATAAAAAATATTTCATCTCTTAAGTATTAGGCACAGAAACTTCCCAAGTCCATCCCATAAGTATTAAGTGATCTTTTCTTTATAAAGTATTGAATTCAAATCACCTGTGTACACTTTTCTTTATCTGTGTTTTCATGCCACGCAGAATTTAAATACACTGGACTGAAGACAAAAACAACCACAAAAACCACTTTGCTACTATCAGATTAACTGCTCTGAATTCTACACTGATTTTTTGGTTTACAGTGAACTAAATTTGCTATAATTTTGTGTGAGGTCCGTATTTTAAAAACCATGAAAAACATTCAGGAAACCCCTCAAAGACTAACAGGACACACACAGTCCTCACTCTAATACACCTAGCAAGAGGAATAAGATCTTGTTTATTCACATCAGCTGAACTTGAGGAACAGTATCTACCTGGTTTATCTGTAGCAAACAGGTTATGCCAAATATAATAAAAACAAAGTTTTTCTCTACAAGGTTTCCTCTACTGATAGAAGTGAACAGAAAAATGTCTGCCCTGTTGTTCTGGCCTCTTACTTGTAATTACAAAACTATTAATTATTATACCATTGTTTTGCATTGGTCAATAAATCTACCTATACACATAGTAGTACTGAAAAGTAATTTCATAGAAAAAATGTTTTCTTTGCTATAATTGTGCTTTTAGCTTTGCCAACCTGATACTTTCCTTTCTGATTCTCTGAATAAACTTTTTTCAGTGTGCTTCATGCCTCTACCATGTCTTCACATCTCATTTTACACAACTTCCTCTGGAGAAGCCAACTCAATCCAAAGGTACTAACCACCAGCTCTATAGCAACAGTTTCTACATCTTCATTCCTAGCCCCAACCAGTTCTAAAACTCTCAGATTCTAACAATATTTTCTGTTGAAACCAGCACCTCAATTGACAATTTAGAATTAGGTTTTCTTTAGGATCTTATAAAGTACATTTAAAGATCACTGAATGTAGTCAAACATTTGTTGTTGTTGTTATTGTTGTTGTTGCTGTTGTTAAGTGCCATCGAGTCGGTATCCAACTTATAACAACCCTCATAGGGTTTTCAATGGCAGATTGTTTCGGGATTGCCTTGGGAGTGGATTGCCAGGTCCTTCTCCCATTTTTCTGGTGCTGGGAATTGAACTCGGGACCTCAGAGACTGCAGCACAGCGCTCTACCAACTGAGCTAAATCCCAGCCCAGTCAAACATTGTTGTTGTTGTTGTTAGGTGCCGTCGAGTCGGTATCCGACTCATAGCAACCCTCTGTACAACAGGGGAAACACTATTGTCAGTGCTTCT
>VMDO01032069.1:0-19393 GCA_007922755.1 Pedetes capensis
GTGACCCTCTGTACAACAGGGGAAACACTATTGTCAGTGCTTCTCTGCTGTTCATAGGGTTTTCAATGGCAGATTGATTTTTGGGAGGGGGTTGCCAGGTCCTTCTCCCAGCCTACAGCTTCTGGTGTTCCCAGGCGGTCTCCCATCCAGGTACTAACCAGGCCCGACCCTGCTTAGCTTCCGAGATCTGACGGGATCAAATGCCACAGGACTATAGCTGCAGGCCTCTAAATGTTTAGCCATGTGGAAATGACAGTTTCTGAACTTGTTCTGATTTCCCCAGAACAATTAACTAATTGTTCCTTTCTTAAACTCAAACTATTGAATTTAATACTTCTAAAAATTTTTATTGGGGCTGGGATTTAGCTCAGTTGGTAGAACGCTATGCTGCAGTCTTTGAGGTCCTGAGTTCAATTCCCAGTACCCCCAAAATGGGAGAAGGACCTGGCAACCCACTCCCTAAGGCAATCCTGAAACAGTCAGCCATTGAAAACCCTATGAGGGTCGCTATGAGTCAGATACTGACTGGACGGCACTAACAACAACAACAAAGTTTTATTATTTATTTTTATTTTTATTTTTTGGTACTTGAGGATGAACACAGGGCCTTGCACATACCATGCAAGTGCTTTGTCACAAGGGTGGCCCCTCCAGCCCATTTTTAATTTTTTATCTTGAGTCAAGGTTTCACTAAATTACACAGGATGCCTCTGGCCTCAAATTCACAATCCTCCTTCCTCTACCTCCGGAGTTGCTGGGATTACAGGCTTGTGTCCCCACACAAGGCTCTAAAAATTTTCTTTTAACCAACTTTAGGTATGCATTTTGGGAAAGAATATAGAGAAATGATGTTGTGTTCTTTTAGTTTTATCCTATTAGGTAGTGTACAATTTTATTTTGTCCCATTACTAGTGATGTTAACTTTGATCACTTGATTAAGGTGACATCTGCTAGGCTTATCCATTGTAAAATTATGCATGTGCCCTTTGGTGATTAATAAAATGTTTTGTAGGGAGGTACTTTGAGGCTATGTAAATGTCCACTGCTCATCAAATTTTAATCTCATTTTAGCATCCCCTGGTATGTCTTAGTTAAACTAATATTACTATTCCAAATTGTGATTTTATAATTGTATCATTCATTCTACACTTATTAGTTAACATTATGGCAAAAAAGTGTTCTCATATTGTATTCCTTCTTACTTATTTGTTTATTTACATCACTGTGGATTTGTGGACCAAAACGTCCTAAATGTGGCCAGAGTGCTTTTAAATTAGCCTTTTGTTTCTTTTAATATCTCCATCATTCTTAGAGCACTTCTTGTTTCTGATAAAAGATTTTCTAGGCTCATTTTTTATTTTCCCTTCTCCAGTGCAGAAATCAGCCTTTCAACTAAGGAGTCCTCATTCTTGTTAGTGGATGAAGATGTTTAGAAAAGAAGCTCTAGATACTAGGTATGTTTATTGCTATTGCAATAACTGTCACAGCTCCAGACTCCTTCTCAATGGACAGAATCAAGAATTATATGCATATATGTATACATTTATATATATGTAAATTATATAGGATATAATCTTTATATATATACATATGTGTATATGAGTGTGTATTTTTAAATATAAAACTGAGTTCACTGGCTATCTTGAATTCTGGTTCAGCAACATTGTTCACTGTAAGTTTTTCCTTTTCCATATTCTAATCCTCTTTAATATATCATTTAATAAATTCATTCTCCCAATATGTTCCACTCTCCTGTTGTTATCTGTCACGACCCTCTTTCCCATTATAGAGGTACTCTCCTCAACTTGCTACCTCCAGTACCGCCTACCAGTGCACAGATGTAGTTTCCATTTTATTCTGACCTTATATTTTGCCAATGCTACCAACTTTTACTGACACCAGTGTTGCTTGTTGTTGTTGCTGTTAGGTGCTGTCAAGTCCAGTCTGACTCATGTACAACCTTATGTACGACAGATTGAAACACTTCCTGGTTCTGTGCCAGGCATATGATCTTATTTATATTTAAGCCCATTGTTGCAGGCACTGTGTCAATCCATCTGGTGGAGGGATTTCCTTTTTTTTTTTTTTTGCTGACATTCCCCTCTCCCAAACATGATGTCTTTCTCTAGGGTTGGTCCCTCCTGACTATATGTCCAAAATATGTAAGACGCAGTCTAGCCATCATTGCTTCAAAGGAACACTCTGGTTGGATTTCTTCTAGGACAGATCTGTTGGTTCTTTTGGCAGGCCATGGTATTTTCAGTAGACGTCTCCAGCACCACAATTCAAAAGCATCAATTCTTTTTCTGTCTCTCTTGTTCAATGTCCAGCTTTCACAACCATATGATGCTACTGAAAATACCATGGCGTGAGTCAGGAGCATCTTCGTCTTCAATGTGACATCTTTATTTTTCAATACTCTAAAGAGATCTTTTGCCACAGCTTTTCTCAGAGCAATGTGTGCTTTGATTTCTTGACTGCTGCTTCCACTGGTGTTGATTATAAAGCCAAGCCAAGCAAAATCATGGTCAACCTCAATCTTTTCTCCATTTATTGTGAAGTTGCATACTGACCCAGTCATATGGATTTATGTTTTGTTGATGTGACTGAACATCAACCAATGTTGCTTACCTGCTCTTAATGGATAAGTTATTCAAAAAGAAAGAAATACAAGCAAGCAGTAGCAGCTATTTTCAACAAACTTATCTGAATTAAGATTTTTTTCTTTCTTTTTTCAGTACTAGGGCTTCACACATATTAGGTAGGTGTTCCACCCCTGAGCTGGACCACCAACCCCTTTATTATTTTTTATTTTGAGACAACGTCTTGCTAAATTGTGCAGGCTAATTTTAGCCTTGTGATCTTCCTGCCTCAACCTCCTAGGTGCTAGGATTATAGATGTGTGCTTGATTAGAACATTTTAAAAGTAATTTTACTAAATTACTGTTTCAAGGTAACTGTTGTTGTTAGGTGCTGTTGAGACAGTGTCTGACTCAGCAATCCAACGTACAAGTGAAACAGTATTGTTGTGCTTCTCTGCTATCCATAGAGTTCTAAATGCCAGATTGTTTGTTGGGAGTGGATTGCCACGTCCTTCTCCCAAGTCTACAGCACCTGTTGTTAACCATGTGGTCTTCCCATCTAAGTACTAACTAGGCCCGACTCTGCTTAGCTTCCAAGATCTGACAGGATCGGACACCACAGTGGCATGGCTGCAGGCTCAAGGTAACTGTGTTGCTGTTAGGTGTTGTTGAGTTGGTATCCAACTCATAGTGACCCTATGTACAACAGGCAAAACACTTGGAGTAGTGGCAGAATTAGAATTCAAATCTAGATGTGTTAGACTCTAAATCTCCTTTACTATGCTGGAGTGCCTCTTTATATTTTGTGTGCGGGTCAGTGAGTCTGTTAATAGTAATGAGATTGGCTTAATTAAATAGGAATTTCTTGACTCATATACTTGATGAGTATGATTTTAGCTACAGCCTGATCAAGCCACCAACCCAAAGGCCTTGTTCCACGATATTTTTTCCCACTTCACAGCTCATCTCTGCTACAGGATTATTGTCTTTGTTCTTAGGCTCCAAGAGGAACAAACTGATTGTAGGTGCTGTGGTCTAAGTCAACCACAATTAAAGCCCGGGGAAAGATGTGGAAGTCTTTGTCCCTAGGAGTCCTAGCAAAAGCTCCTTTATGTTTCTCTGGCTTTGAGTAAATCATGTTTTTTCTCTCTCCACTACTTACCATAGCCAAGTAAAGCTATCTGCTGAAACCAAATCTCCCCAAATGCTATAGGAAGGTGTAAAGTAGGTATTGAGAGGCTTTCCATAGGAAGTCAGGAGCACTGTTTTATAAGTCTGAAGTGATGGTTGTGCGGTGGCAAAAACAACCAGTGTTTACTACATCTCACCATGAGCACTGCTATCAAGTAGAACTTCTGATTCTCTTGTGGTTACCCTCCTTCTACAACAAGAGGGCCTAAGATTTTATGGTTACATCATGGCTATCGTATGGTGTCCTAGGGTTCAGAAAGGGATAAGAGCATGAGGCTGTACTTCCACTACCTCTCAAAAGCCTACACCTTCTGTCAGTATCTAAGCTGCAGATTGAGGTCAGCTTTTCCTCCTGATCTTTCCCCATCCTCATGTCTTGCCATTAGTCCATTTCATTCCTTTAGTATCTGCCTTCCCTTAGTTCTAAAGTCTTACCACCTTTTCAAATCTTCCCTTTCTTAAGCAGAGAATGACATTTCAAAAGTAAAAACAAAGAAAAAGCCAAGTCTTAGTTTTCTTATTTTTTCAATGTATCCACTGACAATGACAAGTTCACTCATTCAATTTCACACTTCATATTTCTTCTCTTTTGTATGTTTTAGTAGATACAAGAGTTAATATGTCTAGGATAACCAAGCTAATTTGTTTTCTTATTACATAAAAATTTAAAAAATTCTCCAATAGCAGGTTTTGTCCTATGAACTCTTGAGTCATCTCCAGCCCGGTAAGTTTGGCCTAATCAAAAGTACAAAAAAGCAAATTTTGAAGTATAAAATTTGTTTTTCTTCAATGCAGTAACTAATGGAGAAAAGAATTATATTGAGAATATCTCAAGGAGGACTAAATGGAATTATATGTTTAGAAGTTCACTTCATATCAGATATCAAGGCCTGTATTTTCATCATGTCCTTACTGATTTAATAACTTTTTACCTGGGTGTAATGCAATTTTAGAACTTATCTCCTTCAGTGGAAACATACTTTTGGTAAATGAATATATCTCTAGTGGTTAAAATGTACTGGCTTTTACCAGGTACAAAGATGACATTGATATTTTTGGACCTGAGAGGTACAGAGGATTTTTGAAGATCACCTGACCACAGAGGTGGACTTCTGAATCCTGTTGTTTTTTTTCTTTTACCTATTTTGCAATGCAAACTAATAGTCTAGAATTTCCCAACCACCTTCATTGAAGACCTTTGAGTCATACTAATAGATCAATAAATTAATTGAGGTAGAATATATAATTACATATGTTTATGCTATTTAATTGATTTCCCCAAAACTCTTATCATGACGTTAGAGCCTCAGGAGAGATTATGTTTATAGCATCCATTAACACTTGATCATATTGTTTGAATTAATTACCAAAATACTAAGGGCAATTCTTTTCAATGTGCCATTAAAACACTTTATATTAGGACATTTAAAGATCCATGATTATATGTTTTGCTAGCTAGTTAAAAATGTAGAAACTATTCTAGGGTGAATTGCTTAAGCTCCACATTCTGAAATTGAAGTTGTAAGACAAGTGAAAGAGGATAAGAGAATGACCAACTAAAGAAACCACTTAAAGTAAACTTTAGAGGTACATTTAAAAAAAGCTATTTATTTTTCCTCCATAAGGCACTAGCTGCCATTTACTACTCTGAAATATGGTAATATGGATGCCTTTTTGTAAAAAGCAAACACAAGAAAACTTTGTATAGCCTCTAAAGTTGGTGAAAAGTCATAAGTTATGAGCAGCAATAGTTCTTCAGAATTATGACCATGTTAAGATACTGGTCAAATTGAAGTTGTGTTCAGTCATCATTAAACAATCTTTTTTTACTGCCTCACCTAGGCATTAATAATAATTATTGCAGAGAAATCCTTCATGCTATGATTACACCAAAATAACCTTTCATTAATTCCTTTCAATGAAAAGCTTTAGGCCTTACCTCTGGCTACCTGTGAGCTAAATCTCTAGGTGTCTGTCTGTACCCTACAGCATACTTTGAATCATGAATAAACAAGGCCACCATATTGGTACTAGCTTATAGCCTGTTTAAGAGAGCAGAAACTCTCCTGGTTTATTTTGTATTCTCATCAGTGTCTAACATTGTTTGACACATAGAATTTGCCTAACTGAAAGTGCCTGAATGTTGGTTCAGTTTGATCAGTAATTACCCTATACTGAAATTCTTACTGCACTGTATTGTGCTGGTTTGTTTACTTTTAATCATTTGGTTAATTATTTAACTCATTGAGTATAAGTTTCCATCTTTTCTATACTGAATCTCTAATATTAAGCTTTAGGTTTTGTGTCTACTGAGAGATTAATAAATATTTGTTCCACAAATGAATGAAAGGTGAATTAATTATGATGTTCTTGAAAAGTACGTGATAGGAAATGCCCCTAGGGTGAGAGATGAAGTAATTGAAACCAGAAGTCTATGAAGGATTTTATCAAAGCCTGCCAACAAATCACAGGAAAGTATAATTTACATATTTGGCTTTTGTTAGCATGGCTCGTGAACCATATTCACAGACTTGTTTTACCTGTTACTTTAAAATAAAAAATACTTAACCAGGAACACTAAATCATGTTTCCATTGCTGATCACACCAGAGTATTTTTAACTTGGCAAGAACAGAAACCCTTTCCCCAGCTAATATCTCCTAATAAAATTGGAAGAGATTTTGAGGTAATTTCTGTCTTACTATTTAAATCCCTGTTGTTTTTCTTTGATTGCTCTAGCTATCCTTTGGGATTTGGGGTGCTTTTTGTTATAGAATATCTCTCAATCCCATAAAATGGCCTTCATAGTGCCCTGAGCTGGCAAAAACATTTGCAGGTTTTTCTCCTTTACTTACAAATGCTCTGTTTAGGTCTTTGACAGGTGAAGCAGTTTAGCTTGTTGGCATATTGTTCCTTACCTGAAACCACTAATGTTTTCCCCACATCTGAAGATTCCTACCTTGTCTGTGTGTGGAAAGCTCTCTATCAATGCTCTGTTGCCTCAGCCTTAAGATTTGGAACTTAAACATCTCCCCAAAGCTCGTGGGTTAAAGACTTGGTCACCAGCCTGTGATACTACTGTGAAGTGAAGAAACCTAAAGATGTTGGGCTTAGTTTGAAGAAGTTAGGCCAACTGGGGCATGCCCCTAAGGGAATACTGGAACTCCAGAATGTCCTCCTCCTTTTTCTTTGCTTCCCAGCTGCATGAAGTGAACAGATTGCTTACCATCTGTTACCACCATGATGTGGTGACTTACCACAGGCCCAAAAGCCATGAGACCAACCAACCATGAGCTGGAACCTCCAAAACTGTGGGTTAAAATAAGTTTTTCCTCCTTTTAAGTTGATTATTGTAGGCATATTATTACAGTAATGGAAAACTGACTGACACAGATGTAGTTGATCTGATAATTGAGGTGGCTACTAAGTGACTAATAGGCTGGTAGTATGTACAGTTTGGACATGCTGGTAACAGAGATGATTTACATTCTGGGAAGAATGGACAGTATAAGACTTCATCATGATACTCAGAGTGGCATGAAAATTTAAACTTATAAATTGTTTATTTCTGGAATTTTCAGAAATAAACATTAATAATTTCAGCTCATGGTAGATCACAGGTAACTGAATCATAGCAAGAGAAGGTTAGGATATGAAGAGAGTACTCTACAAAATCAACAGGTTGTTTTAACCACTGAGTTTTAGGACAATTTGTAACATGACAATGTATATCTGAACTTGGTGGCCCTCCTACATGCATCTATCTTTACCCTGTTGTCATGCTTGTCAAAATATCTTATCCCTTTTCTTTATTGTGTGTTTCTTTCACAGACTTCTCCAATACCTTAAGTATCATGTCTTGTTCACCATCATTTAACACTATGCCTAGTGTGTGGCAGGTGCTCAGTAAATATTTTTGAATAAATGAATTTGATATTATTTGTTGATATAGTTCCATGGGAAACAATATTTTTTGTTATTGATTTATTAAAGATAGGGTTTTGAGTGTTTTTGCTCAAAAGATTTCTGTTATCTTTTTTATTTTTATCATTTCTTTATAGTACTTGTATTTCAGATGTCATGATGATTATTGGGGATATAGCAGGGACCAAGAAAAACATTATTTTTAACTTACATTGTAAGAGAGGCAAACAGAAATGTGCATAACTAAAGGTACAGTTATAAACTACGAATGTTAATAGCTAAATTGGCATCTATAAGGAAGACATAACTTAGCTTGAGAATTCTGAGAGATTTACCTGAGGAAGTGACTCTTAAGCTAAGACTTGAAGAATAAGTAGAAGTTAGTCAGTTAAGGAATTAGGAGTGGGCTGCAGTGAGGTGAGCATTCTAAGGCCAGGAAGTAACTTATTGGAAGACTCTGAAGTGGCACAAATCTCTGTTTTTATGGAACTGGAAAAGCTGGATCTTAATTTTCTTTACTCCTCAACATTTAGAAAACTTACATTGTTTAGCAACACATTTTCTCCTTACCTTTCTATATTTTTTTCCCAGTATCAGAGACCTCTCACCTCATTTAAAGAATAAAAAAAATTAGTATGAAAATCTTAATAAAATCAAATAAGTTTCAAATGACTCACTTTGAAGTAATTACTCAAAACTTCTTAGATTTAGATATTCTTTTGTGAGCTCAACTTTAATTTCAGGGGTTTTAGAGAAAGAATAATTATATGATGATTCTGATCTCAAAATGTCACTGAGAATAATTAACCAGAAAAGAAAGGAGTATTGTAATCAGATATCATGTGCCAGACTAAAAGAAAAATATGGGCCTTATCCTTTAGGATTTTGAGCATTATCTGTAAATGCATCTGTTCACATTATTTAATGTTGTTAAATATTTAAAAATCTAAGGAGATTCATGTGTAGTAGCTATCTGTGAAGTAAAATTTACAATACCTTCATCAATGTGGGGTGCTAGTGAAATAGTTACCAATTTACAATGTAAATGCTTAAAAATAATAAGGCTGGCATAGTAGTAATAATTTGATGTTACACAGAGATAAAGTAGACTGAACCTACAATCACTTTCTTTTAATTTTTGATATCTTATTAAATGTTTGATAAGTTAAATTAAATGAAATAATATATATAAAGTACTTAGATACTTAGCACATAGTTTTTTATTTTTTATTTTTTATTTTTTGGTACTAGTGGTAGATGAAACCCAGAGCCTTGCACATTATTTATTAAGTGCTCTACCAATGAACTGCACCCTAGCTCCTTTTTTATTTTATATTTTGAGACAGAGTCTTTCTAAGTTACACTGGCTGCCCGTGGCCTCTAAGTTGTGATCCTCCTGCCTCCACTTCCCAAATTTCTGGGATTATAGGGATGTACCATCACACCCTGCACAATGAACAATTTAGTGATAGACTAATATATAGGATATGTCCCCATCTCCATGGCTCCAGGGAGAGACATTTTCTCAGTCATTCATTTTATGCTTCTTCTGGCAGCCTGGGTCTCAGTGCCTCATATGGCCATGATTTTTTAGCACTGGGATGTTAGAGGGATAGGATCTGTTCCACTGAGCCAGTCCCTATAGCAGAGGAGCAGAAATCCCAGCTGGCAATTGGGGGATAAAGGATTTGATGGTAGGAGAGAGACTAAGAAGAAGGCAGTTATATAATCCTACAATTATAGGCTCTGAAATACCTGATAGTTATTTCTGTGGGAAGAAAAATTGATATTGAAAATGGGACCAGATAGAATATGATAAGGCCTGGGTGTACAGGGTTCGTTCTATTCTCATGTTGAGCATATAGTTAAATTTCAATATATGTATGTGTGCTCTGATTGAACATGAGACCATGAGCCTTTTTTTTCCTGTTCTTGGGGGTTGAACCTAGGGCCTTGCAAATACCTTGTAATTGCTCTACCAGTGTGCTGCACCCCCAGCCAATTTTTAATTTTTTATTTTGATTCAAATCTTTGCCTCTAGCCTTGAACTCATGATCCTCCTGCCTCCACCTCCTGATTCACTGGGATTACAAGGGTGTACCACCACATCTGGCTACAACCATGAGCTTTTAAAAGAGTGAGCTAGGAATTCTTACCATTTGTGATCAGATGACTATTGTCAGGGATGAGGTAAGGGGTTTGTGAAGGGTGATCATGAATCTGTCACTGAAGGTTTCAAGGAATAAGGAGAGAAGTTTGAATGGTGTTGAAATTTTCTGGCTATGTGACCTTGGAAAAATGACCCAAGTTTTTCAAATCTTGGGTTAATACCCACTCTACCTCTCTCATAACAGGGTTAAATGTTATAATGTGTGATCTCTTTGTACACAGTGCTGTAAGAACATGAGGAAGCAATATTATATTCTGCTTGACTTCTGTTGGGTTTAAAACATCTGTCACCTCTACTATTTCTTCTTCATTTAGATTGATGTGCTCTACAAAAATCTCCTTTTTAGATCTGTTCAGGAAAATATTAAACCAAATACAAGGCAGCTTGGACTTCTACAGATTCTATTAATCACATCATCTCACTGTCATTCATCATTAGTCTGTTGATTGTATGTCAGCCAGTCTTCAATCAATTCAAGGAAGCCCTACCTATACTAATTCATTGTAATTAGTGAGACTCCGCATCTCTGTGACAGCAGTAGCCATTCTGATCAGTGTCAGTTTAACCCACAGTGTGACAACCACATTTCCTCTTGTCTATTCCTGCTGGTTGTACTTGAAATGGCTCTGAGGTTTCTATGTCACAATGTATGTGGCTATTCACAGTTCTCTCTCAGGTAAAAGTCACCTTTTATTTATCTTTTTAAAAAAGTATTCCTTTATTTTGTTTGAAATGGAAATGATATGCATGCATGTGGGTCACATAACCATCCCTTTTGATGCTTAAAGGAAATATAGGCAGCAGCAGCCTCTTCGGAATATAATAGCTTATTATTATTGTAACCATGATTATAAATGAACAGTGCTTTGTGTGAAAAATTTATTCTGCACATATCTCTCACTGAATCTTCATCTAATCATCCTCATGGGGTGGTATTATAATACCATTTTATAGACAAGGAAAATTAGGTTCTAAGAACAAAGTATTTAGCATAGATAATCAAAGATATTTTTGGCTCTTTTAAGTTCTTATGAATTTCTTCATAAATATGAATCAGCAAGTCAAGTTTATAAAAGACCTTGATAAGATTATGGTTGGGATTGTGATGAATATTTAGGTAAATCTGGGGATTATTGACACCTTTAAAATTTGAGTCTTTTATTCCATAAATGGTCTAGAGCCATATCACCCTGGTTTCTGATCTTGTCAGATCTTGGAAGCTAAGCAGGGTCAGGTCTGGTTAGTACTTGGATGGGAGACTGCCTGGGAACACCAGGTGTTGTAGCCTTAGGAAGAGGACCTGGCAACCCTCTCTGGAAATAATCAGCTGTCAAAAACCCTATGAATAGCAGAGAAACACTGACAGTAGTGCTGGGTATGATACAATGTCCTTAGTGTTTGGTCTGTTGTACATAGGATCACCATGAGTTGAACTCACCTCGATGAAATCTAACAAGAACAATACTATACATGTGGTATGTCTTTCCATTTGTTCAGTTTTTAAATTTCTCCCAGTAATACTTTATAGTTATTGGTGGAAAGATCTTTCATGTCTTTTGTTCAATTATCTCAAGCATAATATTTTGATGTTATTTGTTAATTTTTTGGAAAAACTTAATTTCTAATTGTTTGCTCCTCTCATATGGATATACAATTAATTTGTGTATGTTAATGCTATGTCCTGCAAACTTGCTACATTACTAAACCAACTACTATAACCAACTACTATATGCTAGTTGCTTTTTTGTGGATTCCATAGGATTTTGTTAGTAGAAGTGAAGTATCTTTGAATAAGGATAGTTTTAAGATTTCCTTTCTAGTATGGTTGCTATTTATTTATTTATTTATTTATTTATTTAGAGTTTATTCTTGTTAATCACGTACTTATATTCTATCAAGGCTTCATGAATACCAAATTAGCAAATTCTGAGCCATTACTCTTAGGGGAAATACAGGGTTAAGTTTCTATGAGCCTCTGGTCATAGCATGTTCATCAACGAACCTTGTATTCCCCCAAATGTCTGTCAGTTTGCCATACTTGTATATGAGAGCTTGAGTATTGCCAGGATGCTAAAAGCTATCCTACAGATACTAGCAGAGTCACCCATGATGGAGAGGTTTCAGCTGAGCTTCCAGACTAAGACAGACTATGAAATAGGACCTGGCAGCCCACTCCCAGAACATTGAAACACTGTCAGATATAGTGCCAGAAAGTGAGCCCTCCATGTTGGAAGGTACTCAAAAGACTACCAGGGAAGAGTTACCTACCTCAAGGTAGAATCTACCTTAATGATGGGAATGAACTAAAGCCCCAGGGACCTCCACTTGCTGATGTGGTATAACTCAAAATAAGAATGAACAACTGTAAACATCTATTAATAATTGGAATGTGGAATTTACATGGTGTGAATCTGGAAAATTATAAATCATCAAAAGGGAAATGGAGCACATAAACATCCACATTCTTGGCATCAGTGACCTAAAATGGATTGGCATGGGCCATTTTAAATTAGATAATCTTATGGTCTACTATGCTGGGAATGATAAATTAAAGAGAAATGGGGTTGCATTCATCCTCAAAAGACATCTCAAGAAGTATAATACTGTTAGTGATAGAATAATATCCATATGCTTATAAGGATGGCCAGTTAATATGATTATTATTTAAATTTATGCACCTACCACTAAGGCCACAAATGAAGATAGGGAAGATTTATACCAGCTTCTGCAATCTGAAATTGATTGGACATGCATTCAGGATGCACTGATAACTATTGCTGATTGGAATGAAAAAGTTGGAAACAAAAGAAGGTGGCTCAGTAGTTGGAAAATATGGCCTTGGTGACAGAAGTGATGCTGTAGATTACGTGATAGAATTTTCTCAAATCAACAATCTTTTCATTGCAAATACATTTTTTCACTAACAGAAATGATGATTATACACATGAAAAATACCAGATGGAACATACAGGAAGCAAATTGACTACATTTGTGGAAAGAGATGATGGAAAAGCTCAATATCAAATGTCAAAACAAGACCAGACGCTCATTGTGGATCAATCAGGCCATCAACTGCTCATATGCAGGTTCAAACTGAAACTGAAGAAAATTAGAACAAGTATATGAGAGTCAAGGTATGACCTTGGGTATATCCCACTTGAGTTCAGAGATCACACCAAGGACATGTTTGATGCATTAGATACTAATTATTGAAGACCAGACAGGTTGTGGCATAACATCAAAGACATTATTCATGAGGAAAGCAAATAAGAGAGGAAAAAAAGAAAAGATCAAATTACATGACAAAAGAGACTCTGAATCTTGCCCTTGAATGTCAAGCAGCTAAACTAAAAGGAAGACATGAGGAAGTTAAAGAACTAAACAGTAGATTTCAAAGGGCACCTTGAGAAGACAAAATCAAATATTATAATGATATTTGCAATGACCTGAAGATAGAAAACAAAAAGGGAAGAACATGCTTTATTTTTCTCAAGCTTAAGGAATTGAAAAAAATTCAAGCCTCAAGTGGCAATAGTGAAGATTTTTACAGGGAAATATTAAACAATGCAGGAAACATCAAAAGATGGAAGGAACACACCAAGTCATTATACAAAAAAGAATTAGTGGATGACCAACCATTTCAAGAGGTTGCATATGATCAGGGACCAATGGTACTGAAGAACAATGTGGAAGCTGCCTTGAAGGAATTGGTAAAACACAGAGCTTCAGGAATTGATTGAGTACCAACAGAGATGTTTCAACAAACAGATGCAGTGCTGGAAGTGCTAATTTGTCTATGCCAAGAGATTTGGAAGACAGCTACTTGGCCAACTGACTGGAAGGGATATTTGTGCTTATTCCCCAGAAAGGGGATCCAACTGAATGTGGAAACTATCAAATGATATCATTAATATTATATGCAAGTAAAATTTTACTTAAGATCACTCAAAAGTGACTGCAGCAATACATAGATAGGGAATTGCTGGAAAATCATATTGGACTCAAAAGAGGGTAGGAACCAGGGACATCATTGCTGATGTCAGATGGACATTAGCTCAAAGCAGAGAACACCAGAAAGGTATCTATCCATGTTTTATTGACTTGAAAAGGCATTTGTCTCTGTGGATCATAATACATTATGGATAACTCTTCAAAGAATGGGAATACCAGAGTGCCTAATTGTATTCATGAGGAACCTGTACGTGGACCAGGAGGCAGTTGTTGGGTCAGAACAAGTATGTGTGAATCTCTGGGTTCCACCTCCAAGTACTAAAATAAATAAATAAATAAATAAATAAATAAATAAATGAACAAATAAATAATGATTGTGCATGTAATTCCTTTATTACTTACATTGGTTGCAAGTATTTTCTCCCAGTTTTTTGTTATGATTTGTTTTGTTTTTACATTTTCTAAGTGTTTTTTTAATGTAGAAATTTGGGGGCATTTTATTTTTGTTTTTGTTTGTTCTGTTTTCTTTCCTTTTTTTCTTTTTTTTTCTGGTACTGGGGGTTGAACTCAGGGCCTTGCGCTTGCATGCTCTGCAAGTGCTAGACCACTGAGCTGCACCCCAGCCCATTTGTTTACTTTTTGAGACAGGGTCTCGCTAAGTTACGCAGACTGTTTCTGGTCTTGAACTTGTGATCCTCCTTCCTCCACCTCCTGAGCTGCTGGGATTATAGACGTGCATCACCATGCCCGACTTTGTTCTGTTTTCTTAAGACAAGATCTTGTTATGTTGCCCAGGCTGGTCTTGAACTTGTGAGCTTACATGATCTTCGCAATTCAGCCTCCCCAATATCTGGGACTTGAGGCTTCTACCACCATACCTATTATGGGAAGATATTTTTAATTCATTATTTTATACACTGTTCTTTTAGTTTTGTATACAAGAAATCTTTACTTAACCAAAAGTTATGAAGAAGTGCACATACAAGGTTTTATACTTGAATATTTGTAGTAGCTGTACTGAAAACCTGTAAACAACACAAATGTCCAGCAGCAGGTGACTGGATTTACTAGATTGCCCCATATCCATATAATGATATGCTATGCATCAATATAAAGGAATGAATGTGCAGTGCATGCTATAATATGGATAAATTCCAAAATAATTATGGTAAATGAAAGACACAAGACAAAATATTATATGCTGTATTATTCAATTTTTTTTACTATTCTAGAAAATTCAAACTAATATGACAGATGCAGATCAGTTGTTGCTTTGGAATGGAGGGTATGAAGTGGGTAGTGAGAAGGGCAAAAATGGGGCATGCATGATGAAACTTTGGGGGTGGTTTACTCTCTTGATTGTATAGTAGATTTAAAGGTACATGTTTACACCTTCGCGATCATAACTTACCAAATTGTACATTTTAAATTTATGTAATTTACCATATGTCAATTGTTCCTCAATAAAGTTATTAAATTAAATATGGAGTTAGATATGGAGTTAGCTAAGTATGGAGTTAGATAAGATATTTTTCCAGACTCAGAAGAACCTGCCATTTTGGATGGAAAAATTAGACATAAAGAATACAATTGCTTTCTGAATGGAGTCCAAATATCATGCTCATTCATTGTATTAGTTATATAAATGTTAAAGTTGAATATCTATGTAAGACTCAGTGGAAAAATATACATTTTATGTTTTATATATATGCTTCTGGATTTTGCCCTTGATGGTTCTGCCTAGCATAACCCAGTCACATGTATGGTAAGGGCACACTAAGATCAGACGGCAAAAAATCAGGTCAAATTAAACGTAATTGCAAATAGTGCATCCATGATGCCAGCACATAATTTTTCTGTGATATTATGTGGCAATTTAATTACAGCCTGGGAAGATTATTCAGAGTTTTGTAAAAGGAATAGAAATAGAGCTGAGATATACTGGGGGTGCTTAAATGTGTATACACGTTTTAAGAGATATTACTGACACATAACTCTTTGAGGTTGCACTGAGTTACAGTAGCATTGTGTAGTATGAGGTTTGTTCAAGTGATAGCATTAATCAAATGAATGCTAGTGCCATCATACAACACAAAAGCAGCACAAAAGAAAATGGCAGAAGAGTGGTTGCTGTTTGAGGAGTTCAAGGCTGTTTTGAAGTTGTATTTGAAATGCAGGAACATTGTGGAAGTACAAGGATAATAATGGAGGCATGAGCATGCAGTGGAACCCCCAACACATCTAACAACTGCATGCATTCATGAGAAGTTTGCGATGCATGGATCTCTGTGTGATATGCACAAGGGAAGATCCAGAAAGCCTCACACAGGAACAATTCCTGCCTCTTTTTTGCTATGGTAACCACTTTGAGTTCCTTTTATAGTTGCAGATGTCAACATAACTTGTATTCATCTTTTGTTATCTGTATATATTGAGTATTACAATTTTAATAGTTTTTTTTCTTTCTTAAAATGTGTATACCTTTTTTGACACCCTTTGTACTATATTGTAGAGAAGAAAGTAGGATAATTTGGGAAGAACTGCTTGAGTGATAATTCAGATTTACTGTACTTTTGCATCACTGTGTGATTTGACAGCACAATTGATATAGATACAAAGATATATTTTAATTTAGTATTACGGTGACAGCTAGAAATAACTAATAGTGACTGAGATTGACTAATGCCAACAGGTATGTAATATTCTATAATAGCCAGAGGCCCTTTATATTTTCACATTATGCTTCCCCATTTTAGACTGATTAAGATTTTAAGAAACCTATATAATCCAGAGTCTACAGCCATACCATCCTGGTGTCTGATCTTGTCTGATCTTGGAAGCTAAGTATGGTCAGGCCTGGTTACTCCTTGAATGGGAAACTACTTGGGAATACTAGGTGATGTAGGCTAGGGAGAAGGACCTGGCAATCCAGTCCTGAAACAATCAGCCAACAAAAACTCTGTGAATAGCAGAAAAGCACTGACAACAGTGCTGGGCATGGTACAGTGCCAGGTAGTACTTTGTTCTGCTATATATAGAGTCACTATGAGTTGGACCTGACTTGACAGCACCTAACAACAACAACAACAAATATAATCTAGATGGAAGGCCCATGTGATTTCTCTTTCCTGCACGAAAAAGTCCTGGCAATCTTCAGTCCACAAATGCCATTGGTATCTTTGATTCTGGCTGTCCTAAGACACTCCTGTCCTAAGACACTCCTCTGTCTAGCCAGCACTGGGATTCCAGGATGGAGCCAGGTCTCCTTCCTGAATTCTATACCCACAGAAGGAGATGTCATAGATTACAGTGCTTTCTTTGGTTTTGGCCTCCAAGGCTGCAGCTCTGAAAGTCTGTCTGGCAGGTATCCCTATTCCCCTTTCTCTTCAAATCTTCACCTGTCAGGGGTGCTGGCCCCTGAGTTCTTCAAGTTGTTTTCCTAGTGAAACCAAATGGGACTGAGACCTTCCCAAACCTGGAGGGTAAGGAATGGATCAGTTTTATCCTAGGGGTTTAGGCAATTTGATTTTGATTTCTTGGAACATCGAGGATTTATTCTATGTCTTCTTCCACTGCCACCAATATGAATGGCTCATCAGGGAAAGCCTATGAAAATATCAAGGCCTATTACCTTTCCTGGATGTAAGTGCACAAAATATCTTCCCTATCTCCTTGAACCTCCCCCTTTCTCTCCACCTCTACCTTCTCTTGCCTTATTAGTAAAAATTGTTGTTGTTGTTGTTGTTGTTGTTGTTAGGTGCCGTCCAGTCGGTATCCGACTCATAGTGACCCTCTGTACAACAGGGGAAACACTATTGTCAGTGCTTCCCTGCTGTTCATAGGGTTTTCAATGGCAGATTGATTTTTGGGAGGGGATTGCCAGGTCCTTCTCCCAAGCCTACAGCTTCTGGTGTTCCCAGGCGGTCTCCCATCCAGGTACTAACCAGGCCTGACCCTGCTTAGCTTCCGAGATCTGCTGGGATCGGATGCTGCAGGGCTACAGCTGCAGGCTATTAGTAAAAAAAAACCTGGCTTGGAAACCAATTGTGCCATTGTTGTTGTTGTTGTTGTTAGGTGCTGTTGAGTCCTTTCCAATTCATAGCGACCCTCCTAGGGTTTTCAATGGCTGATTGTTTTGGAATTGCCTTGGGAGTAGATTGCCATGTCTTTCTCCCATTTTTGGTGCTGGGAATCAAACCCAGGACTCAGAGACTGTAAAGTGGCGCTCTACCAACTGAGCTAAATCCCAGCCCACTTGTGCCATAGAAAATTTAAATTGCTTAATATAAACATCCTATTACATCTAAGTAGTAGAGACAATAGGATTCTAAACCTACATGTGCAACAAAATAGGAGAGGTATCACATTTTCTCACTCATATAGGGAAGCTAAAAATATTAATCTTATAAAAGTAGACAGTAAAATAGAGGTGACTAGAGGCTAGGGAAGATAAGAAGGGGGAGAGAGAATGGTTGGATAATGGGTATCAAAATACAATCAAATAGTATTCTATAGCATAGAATGGTTACTATAGTTTACCACAATTACACATTTTGTAACAAATTAGAATAGCTCAAAGGTTGCCAATACAAAGAACAATAAATGTTGAAGACATATAAATGGTAATTGCTTGAATTAGACTTTTACACATTGTATACAAGTATCAAATTATCACACTGTATCCCATACATACACATAATTATTATGTATCAAAAACTAGGAGAGGTTGGCTGTTGTACCAGTGGAGAACTGGCTAAGCCATCCTGCTCAGAGACTCTGTATAAACTTACAACTTGGATGTGGTGCAGGTTGCAAGAGTATGGAAAAGGCCTGTGCTGCCTTGAAGTTTTAGGGATTTCCATGAGTAATGCATCCAGAGTTGGATTTTTCTATCACAACTGAAAAGAGTCTGTAAAATAAGAATGTGTCTTTCAAATATTGCCTTTCATCTCCTGAGGAATATATTTTCTTTTCACAGCTGAAAATTTACAAGTTACCTTTTGTTTTTAGGCTTCAGTATCCAAGGAACTAATTGTTTATAATTGACCAAAAAAAAAAAAAATGCACCTGATTACTGGGGCGTCATTTGTTACAGCCTGATTTCTTGTTCCTACTAAATGGCCTTTCTAGCCAATTGTCCATTCTACAAGTCTTTAGGAACAGAAGCCAAGATTCTCCTGAGACATGCTTAGAATTTCCCTTATTTTTCTGTATCTCTTGCTTTCTCTCCCTATGTCTGGCCATACATTTCTTGTGAGGATAGATGAAATTACCATGAATTAGAGGATGGAAATGAAAGTCAAAGAAGGAAAACTCTACAGTCTTTCTGAGTAGGTGTTTCAGCTAAAATTAACAGAGAGTAAACATATAGTTTAGTCTGCAGCTGTAGCCCTGTGGCATCTGATCCCGTCAGATCTCGGAAGCTAAGCAGGGTCGGGCCTGGTTAGTACCTGGATGGGAGACCACCTGGGAACACCAGAAGCTGTAGGCTTGGGAGAAGGACCTGGCAACCCCCTCCCAAAAATCAATCTGCCATTGAAAACCCTATGAACAGCAGAGAAGCACTGACAATAGTG